>SZWC01026772.1:15710-29232 GCA_023375785.1 Penium margaritaceum
GTTTGTTCATCTGTTCACATTGCTCATGATGACTCCATAGGGGGGGCACACCTAGCATGTGATGATAATGGGCCTCACAACACCGATTGGATTCATGAGTCTCACCTCCTTGCCCTTTGTCGCTCCTCCTTACCTATTGCTCAGCGCCCATCTGAGGTCGAGTGCTCCATTGCCCAATGTACAATGACATCCTCCGGTCGTTATCCCGGTGGCACTTGGATCATCAATTCTGGTCCTACTCATCACATGACCTGTCGTCATAGTGACTTCGTTGTTCTCAGTCCTGTTGCGGCTGTTCCCTCTGTTGGCAGAGGCTCTAGTCAGTCCTTGCCAGACCATGGTGTTGGGGTTGTGTGCTTTGATAGTGCCTCTACCCCCTGTATCTTTCCAAGGTGCTCTTTGTGCCTGACCTTGAGCTCACTTTGCTTTCTGTACGTGCCTACACACAGATGGGACTCTCTATGGAGCACACTGTAGACTCTGCGACTGTGACTGCTATTGATACTTGCACTGTTGTCCTCTGTGCTTCTATTGTGGATGAACTTTATCATGTTTCTTGGATTTCTTCTTCTTGCTTCTCCACTCCTCTTGCTCGTGTGTTTTTCACTAGTGTTCTGTCTACTGAGCATCAGCGACTGCTGTATCGTCGCATGTGTCATGTGGGCTCTGACACTGCGTCAAAGCTTGTTCGGACATAGCCCGCACTCGGTCTTAATGCAGCTTGATTTGAGAAGCCACCCAAGACTGATTGTTTGTTTTGCACTCAGGGAAAGATGCATCGTCTCACCTACCCTAACTCCCATTCTTGCACACTTTGTCCTCTCAAATTGGTCCATTCGGACCTTCTCGCTCCTCTTCCTGTTGAGTCTCTGCCCGATCGAGGTCGATACTTCATGACCCTAACTAATGTCTTCACCCGGATGCGGTGTGTCTACGGTCTATGCCAGAAGAGTGATGCTGCTCTCGCGGTTCAATTGTGGCTAGCATTGGCTGAGCGTCATTCCGGCCACACGGTGCACACCTTCCGTTTGGATCACGACAGCGAGTTTCTAAGCGAGATTGACAATTTCTTTGTCAAGCACGGGGTTTCTCAACAGGTCTTTGCTCCTACTAATCCTCAACAAAATGGTGTCTCTAAGCGCTGGAACTGCACCGTGGAGGATGCAATTTGTGTTATGAGGTCTTAGTGCGGTCTCCTAGAGTCCTTCGCCTTTGAAGGATTCGCCTACATGACGTGGGTCTACAACCGCCTCCTGCACGGTCCCCTTGCCAACCATGTTACACCGTACGAGCTCTGGTTTGGCGATCGTGCTGACCTACGTCTCACTTTTGTTTGGGGATCCTTGGCTTTTGTGTGGTATACTGAGGACCAGCAGGGGTCCAAGGTCTCGCTGCGGGGTCGCCTGTGTACCTTTGTGGGCATCTCCCCGCATTCCAAGGCCTAGCGGTTGTGGGACCCCGTCCGTCATCGCATCGTTGAGTCTCACGACACACTCTTCTTTGAGTCTCTTACCTATCATGATCTAACCTCGATCATGTCCCTATTTATCACACACATTCCTATGTGTGAGGCTTCTTGACAGATGGGGGACAGATGGGGGCCTGTAAGCACCCCTCGCCCGGCTGATTTGTCTGTTTGAGCCCCCTCTACTTCTCGGTCTTTGGCTCTTTATGACCCAGCAATCATCGCTTTTGGCCCAAAGACCACTCCAGCAAAGCTCGCTTCTACCCCTATTCCCTCGCACCCCACAGGTGCCCATGATTTCTTATGTGTGTCCACTGGTACTCCTACCTTATGTGTGTGGTCTGGCCTCACCTCCTGCTCCTACTATCACACCTTGTCCGTGTCTTCCACACACGCATCTTCTCACACTACATCATCTGCTCCTCTGCCTAAGCCCTCAGTAGCGGTGGTTGTACCTGTCTCTGAGCCTTACGTGAGCCCCTTGAGCCCACATTATTTGCATGAGCCCGGCGGTTATTTTCTACCATTGGTCTCCAGAGTCCAGCGAGTGTCAAGTCCCGCACCCAGGTGCTCCACTCGCAGCATCGTGAGTGGTGATCCCGGCACAAAGGCCCTAAGCTTGAGTGTCCGCTCCGATCACACAAGGGTATATCTAGCTTGCCTTGTAGGCAAGGATCTTGTCGCTCGCAAGTTTTGCATTGCTTGTGATGCAGTAACTGACCTCATGGTCGTAAGGTCCAGCACTGAGGCGTGCGCACTTGCCACTTAGAGCTCCGCCTCTATGGCGCTTGATCCGGGCACACTGAGAGAAGCTCTCTCATTAGAGGATGCAACGCCTAGCATGGTGCCTACGAGGATGAGCTTTGCGCCATCCGAGAGAACGGAGTTTAGGAGCTAGTCGATCTTCCACCTAGGAGGAAGGCTCTTCGGGTCAAGTAGGTCATTTGCAAGAAAGTGAAGCCGGATGGCTCATTGGAACGCCACAAGGCTTGCTTGGTCGTCAAGGGATGCTCTCAAATCGAGGGCATCGATTACACTGACACCTTTACCCCTGTCGGCCGCATGACCTCAGATCGCGCTCTGTTTGGTGTAGTGGTTCAGCATAACTAGGAACTGCTCTAGATGCACGTGAACAACGCAAACCTTTATGGCTCTCTGCATTATGAGATTTACTTTTCTCAACCACCAGGCTTTGTGGACAGTGACAGGGTCTGGCGCTTTCAGCCGTACAAGTCCTTGTATGGCCTCAAGCAATCTTCTCGGTGTTGGAACCAGGAGATCACTGGCACCTTGACTCATGTGGGATATGTACAGAGCAATGCAAATCCCTCACTATTCATGTGACGGACGCTTGAGTGGTTCACTTCCATCCATGTGGATGACCTTTTGATTGCATCTCCTTCCATGGAGACTATCAAGAAGGCCAAGTTGGTCCTCCACACTGCCATTAGGATGAATGATCTTGATCTTGTAGTGGTGTTTCTTGGCATGGAGATTGTGCGAGATCGCAGACGTCGGACACTTCTATTGCATCACGCCCAATACACACGTGTTGTGGGGAAGCACTTTAGTGACCTCCTTGGCGTAGTACCCACAACCTCCACACCTCTCAAACTTGACTGACAGGATGCCCTTAAGGTGGACGATCCCACACAACTAGGGGAGACAGTGGATGTAACCTTGTACCTCTGTCTCATTGGATCTCTAATGTACCTAGCCACTACTACACGCCCCAACAATGCCTTCGTTGTCAACCTCCTTGCACAGTTTTCACTAGCCCCATGTGCTAGAGCCCTTCATGTGGCTATGCAAGTGGTGCGGTACGTGCTCTCAACACTGTACCTTGGACTCTGCTTTTGCTGGCCGTGTTTGGTGGTTCTTTACGGCTACATCGACAGCAACTGGTCCTGGAATCTAGATGGGCGCAATTGCATCGGTTACGTGTTCTTGTTTTGAGGTACCGCTGTGTCCTAGCACAATGGAAATCAGAGCTGCATTGCACATAGCTCGTTGGAGGCAGAGTACGTTGCTCTGGGTGCAAGGGCTGCTGAGGTAGGGAAGTAAGGAACAAGCGCTTGTTCCTTACGCTGGATCAGTGAATACCTGCTATTATGCTTCACTGCGAAAACCAGATTGCTCTTGCCATTCCTAAGAACTTTGGTGTCTTTCACGNGAGGTACCGCTGTGTCCTAGCACAATGGAAATCAGAGCTGCATTGCACATAGCTCGTTGGAGGCAGAGTACGTTGCTCTGGGTGCAAGGGCTGCTGAGGTAGTGTGGCTGGAGCGCTTGTTCCTTACGCTGGATCAGTGAATACCTGCTATAATGCTTCGCTGCGACAACCAGATTGCTCTTGCCATTCCTAAGAACTTTGGTGTCTTTCACGTTTGCATGAAGCACATTACGGTTGAGCATCACTTTGTCCGTGATCTGGTGGAGCAACACGTAATCTCTGTCATATGGGTTGGCAATGGCATACAACGTGCTGACTTCTTGACAAAGGCACTAGAACACGGGACTTTCCTAGTGACAATTCTTTCTGTTCGGCTTCGCCCCTTGACAAAGGGTGATTGAGTGCGGAGTGTGTCTATGTCTGTTTTGTGACTGTTTATACACTTGTTTTTGTACTCGTTTCAGTACTGCACGTGTATGGACATGCGTACCATCGGGTCATGGGGGAGTGTTGTGATTTGTGATGTTCCTGTTGACTTGTACAGTTTTTAATGACCACTCAGCCGTGTCCATGCCTATGCAGATCCCTGATGCTGACCCAGGTGGTATCGGTGTGTTTTGTGGTGGTTGACTACGAGCATGGAGGTGATCAATGACCGTCCTAGAGCTATGGAAGCTGCCTAGGATCTTCTCTAGTTTTTGTGCAGCATGTATGAGTTTATCGGTGGACTAGCCATGGGTCTAATCTGCATGCTATTGCATTGTGTTTCCACCGCTTGATGCCAGATGCATGCATGTGAGCAGTCATAGTTTCTGGCTTGTAATTTTGCACTTCTAGGTTCAAATGACGTAGCGTTCTGACATATCTGCGCTGAGTTATAACCAAAACAGTGGTTTTGGGCCGATTTTACGATAGATCTTGTGCTAGTGCGTGTGATATCCACCGTGCGCCGCATCAGGTACTTATGCCATGGACCTATCATTCTTCATTCCTCTCGGAAAATGCTATTGAAGCATTATGATACTTTGCCTTGTGTCACCTAGCCAGACTCTTGTCGTTGCGTGTACGACTTGTGATTGTCGTCACCGTCTGACTAGGTACTGATGCCTATTCAGCGTCTGTGTTGCTAGGAAGCTTCCACACATCTCCTCATGGTATCAGAGTGGTGAGACAATTCTCACTAACCTGCGTAGCAGAGACGCAATAGAGCGGTAGCAGTGAGCGTCACCGCTGCAGCCAATCCACAAAGACATGTCAACGTCACACGACTGCCAGCGACGTCACCCACCTTCAACACGTGAGAGTACATCAGCAGTAGTCGCTAGTAGCAGCAGGCGACGGTTGCAACGGGTGGCAGCCGCTAGCAGATGCTGGCATTGGTGCCAGCTACGGTGGTAGCTGGCCGCAGCTGCATCAGGCGGCGGTGGGCAACAGCAATAGTAGCACGCAGCAGTTGCAGCGCGCAACAGGAGCAACGCGCAACAACGTTGCGAAGCGACAACAAGTAGCAGCTGTAGACGTAATTCAGCATCAAGCTTGAATTTCATGGCTTGCTCGCACAAGGGGGAATCTGTTGCCGTAGGAACGGCATGCACAGTCAGTTGTGCAGGCGGAAGAGGAGAGAGGCTGGCAACAATGAAGCACGAGGCAACATACCCAGCTACAGATGAGGAGAGAGCTAAGTGGAACTCTTGTTCAATGAGAGAGTAGCCAAGTGCAGTAGTGGGATGTACCATAGATACAGTTGAGGATAAGGTAGATGTTGCAAGACCAAGGGCACGAAGGCAAGGATCACCGGAGACAACAGGGTTGGAGTAAGACGAAAGTTCCCTAAGGCGACTACCATGCGTGTAGGGTGAGACTGGAGGAACAGATGGGACACACGTAGACAAAAAAGATGATGCTATAGGGAAAGGTGTAGCAGAGGTGAGAGAGGGTTGAGAAGGGCTCGGAGGAGTAGCGGGAGGGAAACGCTTAGAGACAAAAGAGGAGTCAGGGTAAGTAGAAGGCTCAAAAGAAGCAAAGGCCTCAGGAGAAAGAGAGGGTGCAGGTGCAGATGAGGTAGAAGTAGCCGAGGGCTTAAGGGAGGTACACTCGGGGAGCCACAAGGAGACGAGGACTCAGAGGTAGTAGAGGGCTTGAAGGAGGTAGCAGGTGGCGACGGACGTACAGAGAGAGGAACAGTGGCCCGAGAGGGAAGAGAGCCACCCCCACCTTGAGGAGGCAGAGGGAGGGACCCACCAAATTGGGAGAGATAATGTTCAAACAATTGCTCAAAGAAGAGGGAATCACCGGACTCAAGGACACAAGAGGAGGGATCCCAGAATCTCCAAGCTTTGGAGAATGGGGAGACACCAAGGAAAATACACATTTGACCATGAGGAGACATCTCACCATCCTGTTGGTCGACGGGAAGCCACACGGCAGCAAGACACCCCCATACACAAGCAAAGTGGAGATCGGCATGGCGCCAGTCCAACGCTAAAACAACGTGACAGCACGGGTGAGAGGTCTATGTAGAACCCTATTTCAGACCCAAGTCATGTAAGGCATGGCTGCAAAGGCAGAGAAGCTGGACTGACCGGAGGCGGAGAGAAGAGACTAGACACCATCAGCAAGGGTTCCATTCAAACGCCCGGACATGTTATTCTGCTATGGGGTGTAGGGGGTAGAGGACTCAAGAAAAACACCACGAGACTCAGGGAAGCAAGAGGTAGGACCAAATAGCTCACCCCCTCTGATGCTGCTAAAGACATGCAAGGGATGGAGACAGGCACGCTTAGTGCGAGGAAGTCAAGAATCAAGCACGTCAGTGACATCACTTTTATGGCGGAGAGAAAAAATGCAATGTTAGGGAGAGAAATCATTACTCAAGCACAACACGTAGTGATCGAGACCAACGAGGAAGTTCTGAGGCAGAGGACCTGTGACATTAGCATGCACGACGTCAAGAGGGTACCAGGTGGTGGACTCAGTAGTGGTAAACAGGGATCGGTCCATCTTGCTGCTAGCATAGTCAAGACAAGTAGAGGAGCAGGGAGGAACAAATGTGGCAAGATCAAGTCCATTAGCAAGTTAGAGGCAGAGAAGGCGCTGAATAGCGGTAGTGTGAATGTGACAGAGACAAAGATGCAGGATATCAGCATGTGGAAGAGACAAAGAGGGGGCGACGTGGATGATAGCATAGGCAGCAAAAGACGATGGCAGAGTGANGACCCGTGACATTAGCATGCACGACGTCAAGAGGGTACCAGGTGGTGGACTCAGTAGTGGTAAACAGGGATCGGTCCATCTTGCTGCTAGCATAGTCAAGACAAGTAGAGGAGCAGGGAGGAACAAATGTGGCAAGATCAAGTCCATTAGCAAGTTAGAGGCAGAGAAGGCGCTGAATAGCGGTAGTGTGAATGTGACAGAGACAAAGATGCAGGATATCAGCATGTGGAAGAGACAAAGAGGGGGCGACGTGGATGATAGCATAGGCAGCAAAAGACGATGGCAGAGTGAGAGGGACACAAAACAGGTGATCACATCGTACGCCGTGAAGAACAACGTGGCCAAACGGGCGCAAAGAGATAGAGGCAAGGCTGCAACTGGACAAGAAGTCCATGTCCTGGTCATCGAGGGCAGTCACAGGACATGGACTTCTTGTCCGGGCACTTTGGTGCAGAGTGTCTAGTGGAATCGTTTTTCCAGCAAGTGACATCGATCGAAGTGGTGGTGCCTCATGAGGGCTTGCTACCGCAGCCACCCCCACGCCCCTTCCCACCACAACCACACCCACGACCTGAATCCTTGTTACTACCCCGTGAGGTAGCTTGAGTTGGATGAGTTGCGGCTGAAGAACGGAGGGATGGAGAAGAGAATATGGTTGCAGGCAAGGAGGATGAGGAGGTGGTGACCGCTGGAAGGGTTGCGCAATGCATACAATTGTTTTGCAGGTCCACAAGTCCATGAGATGAGAAGCAGTGGACTCATAGAGAGGGCCGACCCCTAGAAGAGAGTTCTTTGGGACCGGAGAGGCAGCAAGGCGCTCAAGCTCTACCCCGGAGACGTGAACGTAGATTTCTAGGAGCTCAGGGATGAGACGAGCAACAATGGACAAGCAAGGAGAGAGGGGACCTGGGGTTGCCTTGTCCAGATCACGTAGAAGACGAAGGCTGTGTGCCCGATTCTCATGTGCGGCCTCATCCATCCGCATCTGGAGTGTGTTGAACTACACAGTCACAGCACTCTGGACAACATGTCCAGTTACAGTTTTTCGGCTATGGATGAGGGCATAGGCACCAATAGGGTCAGCGGATGTGACCCGTGTGGGGTCAGCATTGTACGTACCAATGTCGTCAAGGAGACCCTCAAGTTTGGCATTGATGAGGGCCTGCACCGCCCAGGCTGCCTCTGTGAGCTNGGATGTGTTTTCTTCAACAGGCAAGGGAGAAGCGAAAGCTGGGATTGAACGCAATAGTTCAATGACTAAGGTGGCAACTGTGGTAGCAAGCTCATGCTACGCTCTTTACCCTTGTTGAAACTCATCCTCAACTTTGTGACAAAGTACTTGCGCCTCGCTAAGTGTAGCCTGTAGAGCCTCTGTTGTTTTCTCGGTTCCTGGCATGATAAGACGTGACAAGAGGTGTAGGTGGAGAGAAGATAGAAAGCAAGGAGAGGGAGGGGAGCTCACCGGGCCGGCGTCGTGGAAGTAGTGAGAAGAGTGGCAGCACCACTACGACTATTGATGAGATGAGAACAGCCACCCACACGGCCACTACTACTAACTTGTGACGGTGGTGCCTGTGACTGCGGCTGACGCTAACAAGATGAGGACTCCAATGGTGACGTAGGGTATCATCTCTCGAGGTGCACCAGTGGGGGTCAAAGTAGCAGATGCAGTAGATGCGCAAATGGAGCCAATGGCTATTGCTGTCGCATTGCTTACAAAGGCTGTGGCAGAGGCCACACCAGCAAATGCTAGTTTCACTTGTGTGGCAAAGTTGGTGGCGGCAGCTGCTAGTAGCAGGAGAGATGCTTCAGCGTGTCCGTATGCTTCTGCTATGCATCCCACTATAGTCTTCATTGGGGCTTTGTAAGCACAGGCTGTGGTTGCAAAGGTTGTAGTGGCATCAGCGCCTACGTTGAGGATGGCACCAGCCAAGCCAATGAAGTATGGATGAAGTGGTAAGATAGGGATGACGCCTGGGATGTCACGTGCGGTGGACGGTCCAACCGCGTCTGCTGGTGTGGAAGATGGAGCAGGTTTTGCAGTGGAGGCAGGTTGGACAACAGGGGATCACGAGGTGGTTGTAGGATTGACATGCGTGAAGGTGATGGCAGCAGGTCGTCTACTGTGTACACGTGCTTGTCAACCTCCTCACGCTCTCTCGACACCTCACACTCTGATGTTGCAACTATGTCAGAGCACCAGCATGTGCTATCTAACATGCAAAACCTCAATGGAGTGTCATCCTCAAAGAGTGGGTGCTCATCAAACACTCGAGGGTCCTTCCTTCCACTGTTAATGTAGTAAGCATCGGTGCGAGGTGAGTCCAGCTCTTTGTCCGAGGGTCTGTCAAGCGGCGTCAAATCCAGCGTGACCAACATTAGGGCTATAGATGCAGCCAAAAGATGATGCTAGAAACTGTGGTGCTATATAGTGCACGGCGCAGAGGAGACGCCGCCTGAAGTGTGCGGACTGCCGACTGTGCCAATATGCATGAGAGGCACCAAGGAGTGCAGTGGAACTGACTATCGCGGGAGGACTGCAGAAAATGGAGGAGAGAGATGCGGTGACAAGATAGTTGTGACGTGGCAAGAGATGATGCAGTAGAGAGATGCAAGGTTGTGAGTGCTGGGTCAGTGGAGATGTGAGAGCGTGACGGCAAGAGTTTTGAAGAATGGGAAGTGCTGCCGGTGTTGATGATGCCTGGCCAGAGATATGGTCGTGGCGGGTGATGGTGTTGATGGACAGACTATGGCAAGAGTTCCATGGTCCCATTGCAAGAGGAATGAAACTGATTCGGTGGGTAAGTCATAGGTCCAAGGTTGAAGAGGAGCTATGGGCAAGCCCATCGCTCTGATACCAGTAGTTGCTAGGCAATTCCTTCTTAAGCAAGCAAGCCATGTGAATGAGGAGCTGGAAGACAACTGGAGCCATGGATGCGATAAGGCTTGCCTTTGAATTGAGTGTTGCACCAAGACAAAGGACAGGAGGGGGAGAGAGGGTGTAAGAAATCGGTGAACACGCACTCACACGGAGTAGCTCACTTGGATGAGCATGTGCCGCCACCCGGGGGTCGAGCTGGACCACTTGGTATCAAACCGAGGGCGGCTGATCACCAATGTGTGGCCCACTGCCCACATGGTGGCCCCATAAGGACTAGCATCCGGATAATGTACATCTCCGCCAAAATACTCAAAAGGAAACAAGCATGATACAGGGGACGACAGTGAGAATGTACAAACCCTAGCATCCATCGCATGAATGAGATCAAGTGAATCAATGGCCATGTATGTGCCAGAGGGAACTCCTAGATGGACCAGCTGCTTCATGACGCTAGAGTCTCTGGTCATGAAGGGCACGCATGATGTTCCACCGGGTGAGGCCATGCCATTTAATCTGTACATGTGGATGCCGTGGTGAGTGAGACGAGAGGGCATGGAGATGTGAGTGGCCAACAAACTTCAATAGCATATGGACCATGGCAGGGGAGGGATTTGTAGCACGCATTAGCTTGTATTCTTTGGAACAAAAATCCTAACATGATGTCTTGTAGCGGGGGTTTATAAGAGGAGCTAGTAGCTTTGTGGATTGTTTCCCAGCATTGTGTCATGAGGGAGTAGTGTTTTAACCAGGAGAGCTTATGTGTTAGGGTGGGGTGAGTGCTCAGGATGATTTTTCATACATATCTCATGGAAGGAGGTTTTCTGCTATGGACACCATGTGACATGGGATGTGTATAGGGAGGGCCGATTCGGTCCACCCTCCTCGCAGGTTGCGAGGGGAGGTGAGGCACCACACCTCGCTGTGGCGAGGCCTGGCCGGAAGCCAGCCCTTTGCGAGCCGCCGGCCAGCTGGTTGCCGTCATGCAAGGCGGTTGGTGGCCAGTCAGGTGACCGGCCGGCCGTCCGCTGGCCACCTAGAGGCCGCATTTCAAGCTTGTCTCTCAATTGGTGGCCAGGAGGCCTCTTGGCCTTGAGGGCCGAGGCAGATGGCCTCGAGCCCTCACCCTCATCCTCCACTGAGCTTGCCCCACAAGCTGAGTGAGAGGAGGGGAGAGGGTGAGCGAGGGAGTGACAAGCGCAAGAGGAAAACAAAGGCTTGAACAAAACCCCTAGCAAGCCTTGCACGCGATGATTTCTTGCAAGCACGTCAAACATAATGTTGAATTTGGATTGTAATGAAATTCAAGTTCTGAAGACGGAAAACTCATCATAAACTGTGAGTTTGGGGTACAACCCCCTTGTTTGGAACCTAAAACAAGGGGGACGAGGCAAAAACCAAATTGACCCGTTTCATACTTGAAACACTCAAGTCTCTCTGCACAGGTCATTGATGATGATTTCCCCCAAGAGTGATGTGGAGGGGAAGACCCATCCAAGTAGCTATAGACGTCATTCCTTATACTCCGACGACAAATTTCATGTAGGACCAAGAGACTGAACATGATATGCTGGTTTTGAGAGCATGATGACCGGTGCGACCAAGAGTGCGACAGTTCTGGCGGCAACCTCATACACAAAACTTCATGAGCAGCTACGGTAGTAGCACAAGGGCAAAAGGAGGGTATCTCCCTACATGTTAATGTTTCGAAGCATTGTAGATTGCATTAAACGGCTCTTCATGATCTTGTTTTTATTCTTCCATTTTACTTTAGCTTCTCCCAGTCACAAGGGAGCTACGTGGATTTTTGGTGGACGGGGTGGAGACTTATTACCTCAAAATCACCATTTTCTTCCTTCTACCGATATTCCATCCTTTCTCCTTCAACAAAGATTGGGGGCAGGACTATTTTCCAAGGATCAGTGACTTTCATGACCTGATGGCATAGACAAAAGAAGAAAGGGAAAACATTGAGTTTTTTAAGAGGCCTTCCCATCTCTGTGGGTAGAAAGGGAGATGTTTTCAATGAGCCCAAGTGCGCATCAAGAGGGGTCAAGGGGCAGCTAAGGTAGACCATAAGACAAAGAGAAGATAAGAGGATGTGGGAGGAGGAAGAGAGATGGGGCACTCTAGAGTAGAGTTGTCCCCTCCCCTTCCCCTCACTTTGAAGCAGTACTCAACCCCTTGTAGTTCCCTCACTCTTTGTATTTGTGATAGATTTGGTAAGTTGTCTGGTGCCGTGAGTGACGGCTTACGAGCCTAGCTTGAATCCATGTGCTTATGTCAATAGTGGTGGCTTAGAGAATTTGCATCTCTCTACCACATGTTTGTGCCGACTGTGGTGGCCTAGAAGTTTACAAACCAGTTTCATAATTGCCTCATCGGTTGTGAGATAAAACACATTTTGGGAGGTGACACTTCCCCAAATTTGTGGGGTGACCCTCACGGAGTTCTTAACGTGCTAGTTATATGCAAGACAGAATAGCAAGTGCCTGACCGTCCAAAACCAACAAGGGCTAAGTGGTGATGGCCACACCACGTGCCCTCGGCAGACTCCAACTCTTAAGAGTCACCACCGTGAGCACGGTTGCCAAAGCAACAATAAACACACCACCGAAGGCAGCCCTCATTAAACTCGGTGATACCAAAGAGCATGTGGAAGACGAAAGAATGCTCGATAAGCACAATAATGTGAATTTGGACGACTCCCACACAATGGAGAACATGCTTGAGCAAAACCTCCTGATCATTGATCGTGACAAAGATCTCGGCATCATCGTCGACAAAGGTGACAGCAATTGTGATCATTGCCATCATTGTGCGGCAGACATAAGCTGGTCATTCTAGAGGGGCAAGGTGCCCATGCGATCGTACAAAGCTACTGCTAGCATTGACGCTACCAACAACAATGAGGCTGCCAAAAGCAATGGGGTTGATGAAATTAGTGAGAATACAGATAGAAATGACGCTGCTAAAAGTGAAAAAGGCATTGAAAGTAGCCATATGGGAAGATCTCCTGAGCATGAGCAAGACAATGCCATTGCAAAGGTGTTTTGCACCCACCATAAGAGGCTTATTGAGTTCGCAACCAAGATGATTGGTTGAGTCAAGACGAGCAATGATAGTGGAGGTACAGCACCACGTGGAGGAATGGAGGAAAAACCTACTTCGTACGGTGTGACTTCCATGGGGTACAACTATGCCCACTTGAGCGTCGTCTCTAAGAAAAACATTCTCAATAAGGCGAGACTCCTTTGAGGTGTGTATGCAAATGGTATCCTTTTGTATAAGACAAAGGAACATAGAAAACATGAAATCCTTAAGGTTATCACCAAAACACTTAGGAAATCAGAGTTTAAGTTTACATGCACCAACCTATTGGCCCATGCTGGCCAGAGTATCACAAATCTTGACCGTGATCACCACTTGTATCATATGGCCGCTCATGATGTATCCCTTCAATGTGAAAACCTTGGCAAGGGGTTGTAGAGAGTGACCCAGGTGTGGATGTTGCAACGATCGTAGCATGTCGCAAGTGGTGATGCAAGTACTGATGATGTTGAGGAATTGCTTACCTTGACGAAATCAAGGCCGGTCATGAACACGTCCCTCCATAGTGTTGAGATCTTCCAGAAGGACATGAAGTTGACCAACTAGCCAAATCGCATGGATCACGTTTTGCGTGTCCAAATTGCTCCACTTGTTCAGTAGGGAGAACTTTCACTATATCTATACCTATATCTATATCTATATCTATATCTATATCTATATCTATATCTATATCTATATCTAT
>SZWC01026773.1:11878-27997 GCA_023375785.1 Penium margaritaceum
CTCTGCCTCGCCCTCTGTCGAGGTACACCCTCCATCCGGGCCACGCCCACGGTCGCCACTTCTTTCATCTCGAGTTTCGTCATGCACTTGACGCCTGCACTGATCACCACTTCGTCAGTGCCCCGGGGTCTTCTGCTCGTGCCCTCGCGGTCACCTCGATTCCGCCCTCGCCCTCTTCTTCTCCCCTTACTGAGTCCGACCCCCTCACTCTGGCCGACGCACTTGCTCGTCCGGATGCCGCTGCCTGGCGTGCGGCTTGTGTTGCTGAGCTTGCCGCCCTGGCTGAGCACGGTGTCCTTGAACTCGCCGACCTTCCTCCCGGTCGCACGACCATCAAGGCCAAGTGGGTTCTCCGCAAGAAATTCACCACCTCGGGTGCCCTCGATCGGTACAAGGCTCGCCTCACCGCCAAGGGTAACTCCCAAGTCCCCGGCGTTGACTTCACCGACACCTACGCCCCTGTCGGCCGCTTCACGACAAGCCGTGTTGTCATCTGTCTTGCGGCCCACTTTCGGTGGGAGCTCCATCAGATGGATGAAAACAACGCCTTTCTCCACGGTCGCCTAGAGGAGGAACTTTACATGGTCCAGCCCCCGGGCTTCTCCGACGGTACAGGCAGGGTCTGTCGCCTCTGTCGCGCGCTCTATGGTCTCCGCCAGTCCCCTCCTTGCTGGAACGAGGAGCTCTCGTCTACCCTCGTCCGTGGCGGCTTCCGTCCTAGCCAGTCCGACCCCTCTCTCTTTGTCGGTGGCACGACTCTCGTGCCTGCCTTCATCTTGGTGTATGTGGATGACCTCCTCATCACCTCTCCCTCTTCTTCTGCGATCTCTGAGGCAAAGGGCCTTCTCTCCTCAGCCTATCGCATGAAGGATCTTGGCCTTGCTGCCATGTTCTTGGGCATGCAGATCGAGCGCCTCCCTGACTGTCTATTGGTCCATCAGGAGCGTTACGTAAAGACCCTTGGAGACCGCTTCGCCTCTGTCGTCGACCTCTCCCGCCCTCTCCCTCCTGCATCCTCGCCTATGCCACTGGGTACTCAGCTCGCCCTTCGTGTGGCTCACGACGCAGAGTCCGGTGCGCCAGAGTCCGCCGTCACGTTTCAGTCCATCATTGGCGCACTCACCTATCTGGCCGACACTACGCGCCCAGACATTGCCTGCGCGGTCAATGTCTTGGCCCAGTATGCCCGCGAGCCTCGCACGGCTCACCTTCAGGCGGCCGCGTATGTCCTTCGCTACGTCCTCGGGTCTGCACGTGCCGGTCTCGTGTTCCCGGCCGGGTCGAGCTCACCTCTCCTGACAGGCTACGCAGACAGTGACTATGCCCGCGACTCAGACGCCCGCAGCCGCAGCGGCTTTGTCTTCCTCCTTGGCCCTGCTGCCATCTCCTGGCGCAGCGGCAAGCAAGGCTGTGTCGCTCGCAGTACTGGCGAGGCCGAGTACATGGCCTTGGACGGTGCTGCCGCTGAGGCAGTGTGGCTTCGTCGCCTTCTCGGTGATCTTCGTCTCCCCACCCCAGCCGTGCCTCTCCACACCGACAGTGAGAGTGGGCTGGCCATTGCCCGGAACGCTGGTGCGCTCCACCGTCGCACCAAGCACATCAACGTTGAGCATCACTACGTGCGCGACGTCGTCGCGTCCGGCGCTGTCTCTCTCCGCTTCATCTCCGCTCAGTTCCAGCTCGCGGACTTCCTCACGAAGGCCCTCCACCAGCCGGCCTTTGCATCAAGAATCACCTCTATTGGTCTTTAGACTCTGCCCCTGCGTGACTGAGAGTAACTTTTCTCTTTTTTTCTGTTCTTCCTACCCCCTACCCGGTGTTGTTCGGTCCTCTGCTCGATGACCGCTCGCGCTGCATCCCTACTCATACTCGTACTCCCCGCTTCTCCCCTCCGTGCTTGCGTCTCCTGCAGGCTCCTGTACATCCGCTTCCCTCCATCATTGGCATGGTGCCCCCCGCCCGTCTCCGTTCATTTCCTCCCCTTCTCAACCCCTCCCTCTGCCACCGATCCCACTCTCATATCTTGTTGGTGTTCCTGTCGTCGTGTGCTTCCTGGCGGTGGGGTGCAGGTCCTTGATTTTCCTCATCCTCGCTGCGCGCGTCGCGACCACCACTCGTGACCACCTGGCACCCCTGGCCAGGGTGGGGCCGCTGGGCGCTTCTCGTCGGGTGTTTCTGGATCGGGGCTACTGGTGGGCACCTCGGTGGCATGCTTCTGGTGGGGTGCTCCAGGCGGAGATGGTTCTGGTGGGGTGCTTCTGGCGGAGGCGGTGTTGGACGGGTGCTCCGTGTCGGGTGCTTCTGGAGGAGCTCTTCTGACAGGGTGTTCTGGACGCATTCTGTTCGGCTCTGGCGGTGCTGGCCCGCTGTCTCTGCCGACGCTCTGTGCCAGCCTTTCAGGCTTGTGGTGTGGTTTTCAAGCTTTCTTCTTGGGGCACCCACCCTCGCTTGCGCTATCGTGTTAAAGTAGCAAAGGTTTGTTTTCCACTTGTGCCAGTGCGCGTAGCTGTTTCTTACTTTCTGCTGGACCTGCTAGCTGGGTTTGTCTTGTTAGGTTGACTCCTGCACGCGTATGCCTCTCACAAACCTAGCTGCTGAGTGTGAGTGCACGTCCTGTGACCTGCGCACTGGCCAGGTGGTGTCCTCGCGTCAAACGAGGGGACCTTTCGCCCCACTCCTCGAAAGGGAGCGAAAGCTCCCCCTACCCACTGTCATGGGCATGAGACTGGCGTGACTGGGGCATGTTGCGCCGCGCAACATGCCCCAGCCCGCTGACGTCATGTGCTGGGCGAGGCCGACCCGGTAGGGGACGGTCCTCGCTCTCCTCTCGCCCATTCTTTCTAACAAAACTTCCAATGTACTCGCCTCGATCTCCTCTCGCGCTAAGTCTCCAACATTTCTCTCCCCCCTCACATCTCTCGAGAGCGCCTCCCACTCACAGCTCTCGAGAGCCCCCTCCCCCTCACAGCCACGAGGGATAGTTAGCCCCGCGGCGAACTCCCAGCTCCATAACTCCCGAGTCCCGCTCCACGCATCAAGTTCAACACAAAAATTCATTATTTCAAGCGTATAAGAAAATTTTCATGCCTTCATTTATTGAAACGGTATTTATATTTTAATTTATTGTAATGTTTTATGAAAAATAATACATTTTTGAAAACCTTCATGTTTGAATTTTATTTAATACTATGTTCGAATACTATGTTCAATTTTTTACCATCATTTTCACAATTTTCATAAATTAATGCATATTTTTTTTCTCCTTATAAAATGTTTCAAATAAAAATTAAATGATTGAATATAAATATTTACTCGCTTTACATTGAAATAAAGGTGAAATTTTTAAATTTTGATATAATATTTTACGTGCAAATCACAATGTTTTATTGATGTATGGCTTTGGTGATTTCAATTAGTTCTATATCATTTTTTTCTCTTCATAAAGGTATTTCAGATAATTTTGTGAAGTCGGAAGTCTCTAATTTGTTTTCCTCCGATACGTGTTTGACACAAAACCTGGAGTCATGTACCGAGTCCCTGTTGTGACGACAGGTAGAAATTAGGGGCAAGGAGGGATAAAAAAGAGGAGGATACCGAACGCGGTTCAACTATTGGCTGTTGAGGATGATGTGCCTTTTTAATCTTTCTGTTTTTTTTCCCCTGGGTTCCACGTTGTGCGCATGTGCGCAAGTTGTGCCACGCGTGGTTTTGTCGAGTTCGTCTCCATCTTGTCGGCAAGCGCATGTCAGGACTTCTCTTCTGCAAAAACCCGATGGGGTGGGTTAGTAGTAGGTCGATTCGACCAGCTTCTAACTCCCCCCATCGAGTTCGCAAACGTTAGCACCCCCTGTAAGATTGTTTTCCCCGTTAGCTACCCCCATCGAGGACTTCGCTGCATTTTCCCCGCACATGCTGATGAAGCGTGGTTGCCACAAGCGTGGTGCACCAACAGCAATGACGCAAGCAAGCGTGCATTTGTCCTCATTTTCCGGCCAGGTTGAAGAACAGCACACCACACAACGTCGGCGACCACATGGAAATGGATTATTTCCTGACATCACAGAAATGACGACCTTGGTCATCGGATTCCGAAACTTTGATCGAATCTGACAACTAGCTCGTAAATAGCTCGCGGATTTCGCCTCTTATGACCAAGAAAGTCGTCAGAGATCTTGGTGCAAAAAAAAAAACGAAAGCGGAGCGACCTGTGAACAAACTTCCAGCGAAGGGTGGTTTGAAAATTTTGGTGTCCGAACTGGGGTGGCACAATATTTTATTTTTGATCGAATCTGACGTCCAGCTCGTGGATTCGCTTGTCAAGCACATCTCAAATCGGATTCTGAATTTATGAGGTCCAAGAACACATTAAATCGGATCCGCCCTCGCACTGAGTCGGAATGCGAGGCGGAACCACACCCAAAAAAATCGAACTCGAATCGACTCCGCCCTCGGCCACGCGCAGGCGTGAGGTCAAACGCAGTCTGATGACTGGAGGTACCCCACATAACCCCTCGGGGTACCTCCCCCGGCGTGGTTACCCCCGCGTGGAACAACAGCTTGCCTGTAAAGCTCCCGCAGAAAGGTGCAGTTGTAGGTGAGAGAAGCCCTATGTTGGGTTCACGAGCAGCGCTGAACCCTATCCTGGATACGCCTAACGCCAAACCCAATTATGGGCTCGGCGCGTTTTCGCGCCGAGCCCATGATAGGGTTTTGTCTCCGAAACCCTCGCCACCAGCGTGCCAACGCCGGACTTAGTCGCTCGCGGTGGATCGGCTCGAGTCACAACCAACATGGTCCTCCGCCAACAAGGTAATTGACATTCCGATCCCGCAGCAAGCCTTCTGGCGGGTCAACAAAGTGTAAAATTTTCCATACAACCAACGGATCACCAAGAGCGAGCGCAGAACCGCGGGTTCTAACCAATTTTCCGCTACCAAGAGTTCTCAAGTATGACTTGCACGACACCACTTTGTGTGCGATGGAATGATATTAATATAAAGATTCATTCATCCTTTTACAAGGAAAAAAACAGAAACACTTTTCATGTTAAGAATATCCATACGAATTTTCAAAATATTTACATTATTCATATAAATGAACAATTATGTGTAATAAAATACATGCATTCATAAAAAACGTCATAGGGAATGAAACATTTGTAAGTACATGTACTAGTATCCAACATAAATAGTTATGAATATCTTTAAAGATTATCTAATTGTGATAATGAAACATGTTCACGTACAAAATATGTATAAATTATAAAAGAAACCAATTCTCATACATAAACAAATGGACCCATACACGTATAAAAATTTGTACATATTATTTCTTAAATGCATTTTATTTTAAAAAAGATGTCATTGCATGAATTTGTCTGAAACAATAATTATTAAAGACAATAATACATAATATGCTATGGATATAGGTTCATGTATAAACATAATAAGATCTAGATGTGACTTAATCTAGATTTAAATGTAGAAAAATATGGATATATAGTTTATATATAAGTATACATGACGATTGTAATCATTATATTGATTTATAGCGATATAAACAGATATATATGAAATATATGTATAAATATTTTCTACGGGCATTTGTACATATAAAGAGAGATGAATAGATTGTGGGTATAAATATACATATAGATATAGATGATATAATAATTACATATGATAGGTGTAGATATAGATTTATATTTAGATATATATAGATATAAATACGAAATATGGATATTGATGTACATATTGATACATCCCAAAGACGATTATAATTATAGACATATTCGTAGATATAGATATAAATATACATAAATATACAGTTATGAATGTATGAATAACCATATAAATTTATTAACATACATATAAGTATGTATATAAATGAATCTTGATGTAATTATGAAAAAAATAAGATAAAGCCTAGTGATAAAGGAATACAAATCTTCACTAGCATCTGTATATATGATGAAAAGTACTATTCCTTATCCTAAACATATTACATGATCATCTCTATAATACATTCATTTTTATCTATGTAAATAGGTTCATATTTCTATATTTTTTACATCTAATATTTCATGAATAATTTTATCTCAATCTCTACATTTGTTCACGTTCACATATAGATCTATAAACTGGTGTCCTTCATGTTTCCTTACCTACATCCCCGCTTATATCCATATTAGATTCTTTTTGATATGTAAATATTCATTACGCTAAAAATATATTCATGGTTTTGCAATAAATTATAGATAATAGTATGTTTCTGAACATGTATGAGTCCATACAATCCCTTTTTACGTATCTAAATCTTTTACTTATTTATGCTGCTTCATGTATCAAAAATATGTATAAAAATATGTGGAATAAAGCACTTATGATCATATTTCTCATAACAAATTTATTCCAAATAGAAATACCTCATCACACTTATGGTAATATATATGAAGTTTCCGCATCAATTTTCATATAATTTCCAACATGCAAGTATATTTGCAATACCTACGTTCATGCATATGAATAACTTAAATGATATATATTATTGGCTTATTTGTTCATGATTAGATTTCTTGTTGTGTTATTTTTTTCATGAAAACGTCTTAACATTTAGATCATTCTTTTGTAAACACGATGTTGTCGTGCATGTAATATTTAAGAAGAGCTCTTGTTGGCGGGAAAATGGTTAGAATCAGCGATTCTGTGCTCGCCCTTGGTGATCCGTCGGTTCTATGGAAAATTTTACACTTTGTAGACGGGCTGGAAGGCTTGTTACGGGGTCGGAATGTCAAATGCCTGCCGGCGGAGGACCATGGTGGTCGTGACTCGAGCCGATTCGTCGCAAGCGACTAAGTCCGGCGTTGGCGCGCAAGTGGCGAGGGTTTCGGAGACAAAACCCTATCATGGGCTTGGCGCGAAAATGCGCCGAGCCCATGATTGGGTTTGGCGCTAAGCAGACCCCGGATAGGGTTCCGCGCTGCACGTAAACCCAACATAGGGCTTCTCTCGTTGTAGGTTTCCACCTCTGGGGAAAAAGCAAAAAAAACGCAGTCTGATGACTCGAATGGATCCCTTCCTTAGGAACAACCTCAACGATCCACTCGACGACTCTCTGCAACCTCATGCCGAGGACAGCACAACGACAAAAAAATGAAGTATGAGGAAGCCCGAGCAATGCAGGCCATGAAACCCAGCTGCCCAAATCTCTTTATGCACGCACTATCCAGGACCTTCGCTGTGCCACTCTTTCATTTTTTTTGGGTTACATGGTAACCCTATTATAATCGCTTTGCGTGCCAAACGATGCTGAAGAAAATCATGATGAGTGGATCGTTCATTTTCCTGACATATCCACCAATCAGGGTGCGAGAAATTGTCGAAGTGTATGTCCCCCCACGTCAGCGGCCGCACAGCAAAGGTAGGCCCACAAGGAAATAATCCTGGACATCGACCTAGATGTCCGGACAGACCCCAGATAGTACGGAATGACCAGTCCAACGCCAAGACAAAAGGGTAAGGACTGTACGTTGGGTTGGGTCCAGCCCCTCAAGTCCACTGGCGAGTAGAATTTAATGTTGTTTTTCCCCTCTATGTCGCTCCTCCTTGGCCTCGCCTTGTCCTGTTTCACGGAACTAGTCGTCATGGCAAACTCTTTTTACTCGTGAACCCGGCTTGAAACAGGGTCAACATGCAAATGAAAGAAAAGATATTCAACCAACGTCATAGAAGAAGGTAAATAGATTATATTCTGCCTATAACTACGTCATCTTATCTTTTATAACATAAGGAAACATCCAAAATTCATCCAACTTTGTCGAAGATCATTTTTTTGTAAAGTTTAAATAGACGTGTGAAACTAGCATGTTCACAGTTAAAGAACATATTTATATCATATACATTAATTCATCATCAGATAGAACCATATGCATAACAAAGACCGAGAAGAAATGCCTTTAGATGTTTTTCTTCAATATGTTGGTGAATTGTTATACATAATAGTGTATTGTCTAGCGCATTTATTCAATTTTTGGTTATATCTTTTTCGCTTTTACACCCACGCAAGCTGGAATAAATCCAGCATAGCTTGAAGTAATTTAGAAAGCGTTCGCCCAAACCATACACAATGTTTAAGAGCACACATGGGCAAACAAAAAGAAATAGTTTGAACAAATGCGGGTGACAGTTTGGCAGTCCATTTACAACCAATTTTGGCTTCCACAGATGAGGTAAAATCTCATGGAAAACCTTCCATCATGTGGTCCAGTTTGTGGGTAATTATTTTGCCTCTTAAGGTATACTAATATGAATATTTTTGCTCGGTTACTATGTAACCCTATGCACGCTTTGCGGGCAACACCTGCCTCTTGATTTTTTGTGTGGCTAGGACAGCCTTACAGGGGAGGGAACCTATGCTGCACCCTTGACGACCACAGGGGGTCAATCTCTAGCGAGGGCTTTCAGTCAAAGACTATGTCCTATGCAACTTATGTTGCACCAGTTTAGGTACCCATGGAACCCTCGTTCGATGGATTATGTGGAAGTGCCACCCACTAACCCTCACCCCTAAGAGTATCTTTACCACGGGTCGTAACCCTGTGGCTGGGGGTTCAGTGGCAAAATTTACCCTGTCCAATGGAATAATCAGCCCCTGATGTGTTTGATGTGCTGAACCAAACATGCTTCAAGCTGGGGTGTAGAACAAGGTGAGGTGGGGACAGTTTTTTTATCTATATTGCAGATTTTGGTGGGGGTTGTTAACTGTTGAACCATGAAGTCGACTGGTTTTATATTTGGGCTTTGGTGAAGGCGAATGAGATGTAGACTAAGACGTTCATTGAATATCTTGGTGATGTTGAGACACAGTAGTGCCGTGAGGTTTCGTAGTGGTAGTCTTTGGGTCATGGAAATTTGACATCTGTAAGTCCAAATTTCACGGAAGGTAATTGCTTGTAGTAGTTGCCACCATTAAAAAGTCTAGTGATGGTGTTGGAAAAGGAAGACTGTGGCAGCATGTTCTTGGCACATTATGAAGAAGCATTGTTTCAGTTTGTGTATGACGTTTTGGAGTTTTGGACATTGTCCAAAGGCATGACCGATGTCTTCATTGTACAAGCCACATAGGGGGAAAATGTTTTCAAAAGGGTGGGAGAAGAAGCGTAGTCTGTATCGTACTTGGATGCTGCGGATGAGGATTTTGAGAAGGGTTTCTTTGGGCTTTCCTGGGATGATTTTTGAGTAAAGGATGTCTTTTAGGGCCTTGTCATTGGGTCCCAGAACACCTTCCTATGCCCATTTTTCCTGGCAGGTGACGGGTTTAATGATTTGTTTGATGAGTATATGGTAGATTTCCATACGTTTCTGGGTTTTTAGGAGGTCACTACGCCATGATGAGATAGAGACAATATTACAGTGGCCAAGAAATTTGTTTTGCCTGGTGTGTACCGGTGTCCAAATTCTTAAATCATGGATTAGAGTGTCGCCAAAAGCAATGGGTTCGATGTTAAGGTCCGTTGTGACTGTGAAGGTGGACGCAATGTATCCGTCATCTATAGGTTGAAGCTTGTAGATGAAAGCTCGGGGTTTGTTGGTGTACGATGTGATACACAAAAATTTGTGTGTAGAAGAATTGCCTTTTTTCCTTTGGAGGATTATGTCTATCCATTCTTGTGGGACTGCACGTTTGACCTTGTCGATAAGGTTTCATGAACAACTCTGTCTTTTCTCAGAGGGGAAAAGAGAGAGTTGATGATGAAAAATATGTTTGAGTCGATATTCCCTTTCAAGTAGGAAATGCTCCCTTTTGTCTAGTCGAAAAGGTTTGCCAT
This sequence comes from Penium margaritaceum, assembly GCA_023375785.1. Classification (NCBI taxonomy): domain Eukaryota; kingdom Viridiplantae; phylum Streptophyta; class Zygnematophyceae; order Desmidiales; family Peniaceae; genus Penium; species Penium margaritaceum. The sequence continues at coordinate 21,705 of SZWC01026773.1, forward strand.
TTGGTTTCAGGATAAAACGATTGAAAGCAACATATTCTTGGAGCCGTTCTTGTCTTAACAGAGCTAGAGGTAGGATTTTTTGGCTTTGACACTAGAGAATGGGTTAAAATCCCTGTTCATCTTGGGTTGCGGTGGCCCTTAAATCTGAGTATGTCTTAGTGGGAGAGAAAGAAGTGACCCTTTTTAAAGAAGCTTTGTGTAGTGCAAGCAACGTTCTTCCAGGCTTCTTGTGAAGCAAAAAGAAAGTTGTACGCTCTTAGCGCTTGTTGGGCTTGTACCAGAGTAGTAGGCCATAGTATCCCCAGTCCTCCTTTCTTGGGGGGAGTGATGGCAAGATATTTGTTGATGAAGCGAAGTTTACCATTCTGTTTGGAGGCAGAGAGCAGATTGAGAAATGTGGTTTGAATTGTTTTAAGTGTGTCTATTGAAGGGGGACAGAGGTCTGAGTGTTAGAGGTATTTTGGGATGAGGGTGAAGTGAACGTTTCTCCATGTTATGTTGGATTAATTGGTATTCTTAGTTATTTTGGCCCACATGGACGAGTTTTGACCATCATGGTCAAGATTGATACCCAGGACCCGTTGTGGCTCTGTGGATGTTTGAAAGCAAACTGAGGAAGAGACTGCAACATGTGGGCCAGCAGGGAAGAGGGTTGTTTTGCCTTTGTTTGCCTTAGATCCTTAGTAAAGTCTAGAATATATGTGGATTTATCCAGATTTGCTTGATCTTTAACAAACATTGTGGTGTCATCAGCGTATGCACCAAAGGTAGGAAAGTCAGTTGAGGAGGGGATGGATTTGTCGAACATGTTTGCATAATATTGGTTCAGGGATTCCATAGCAATGATGAAGAGTAAGGGGGCTATGGGACATCCTTGCCTTACACCGGTTTCTGTGGTAATTTGCGGAGTGAGGTTTCTGTTGAGTAGGAAGCTTGTCCTTGTGTGATGTAGAGTAGCTTGGATCCAGTGAATAAATGGCTGGAAAACCCATGTGTTGCATGGTGCGATACAGGTGGGGATAAAGAAGGGTATCATATGATTTTTCAAAGCCTGCTAGTAAGAAAGTAAGATTTGTTTTGGTTTGAGTACCCCAGTGTTGCATGTCAAGGATACACAAAAGAGTGTCCTTGATGTTTCTGCTGGCCACAAACCCGATTTGTTCTGGGCTAATGATGTAAGGGAGAATGTCGTGTAGTCTGTTTGCTAGTACTTTGGCAAGGATTTTGTAGTCAGTGTTGAGCAGCGAGATAGTTCTATAGTTTTGGATGTCGGTTTGGTCACCTTTGTTTAAGAGGAGACAGGTTACTAAGTCACTGAACTCCAAAAATTTAGCTAGATCATTAAGAAATGCCTTGAAAGCTTTAAGGAGGTTTGTTTCAATGAGTTCTGGTGCCTCTTTGTAGAATTCAATAGGGATGCCATCAGAACAAGGGGCTTGATTTGGAGGCATTTGCAAAATACTCTTGCGCATTTCTTTCGTGGTTAGCGGAGCTTGTAAAACCTGTATGATTTTTTGTGGGATTTGTTTCAACAAAGGCATGGCTGGAGGCGGGTGTGGGGAATTTGGTTGTGAAAAGAGTTGGTGGTAGAAGGATGTGATGATGGAGGCTAGTTCAGTTGGAGCAATGGTGAGTAACCCATCAGGGTTTTTAAGGGTAGTAATTTTGGCTCCCTTTTTTTGCGCCAAGATGTGACTAGAGAGGAATTTGGAGGCTTGATCGAGGCCTTCTGTGTAATTGAGTTGGGCCACGGTGCGTTTGTGTTTGGTTTCCTTGAGTACGTATTTTTCGACAGATTGTTCAAGCTTTCATAGTTCGGATTGAATGTTGTGGTCATGTGGGTGGATGCATCGTTGTTGTTTGAGGGTACTGAGTTGTTTTTTAAATCTGAGATTTTTTTTGTCAAGAATTTGTGTTCTTCCACACAATATTTCTTGAAGGCCTTTTTGACCATGAGTTTTACGAAGACCAGACGGTGTGACTAAGATTCTTGAGTAACAGTTTGCCGAACAGTCATGATAGGAGAGAGGTATTGAGCTTCCAGAGGCTTTTGCCTGGTTTGTGGGGGCCTAAGTTGGAACTGTATCACAGCCGTTGCGATGTGTTGAGATAAAGTGTCTGGGACTACAGTGTGGGAGGCTTCTTTGCCTGCATGGCATTGTGAGAGCTTTGTACAAATGAAGTCAATTTGTGAGAAGGATTTGTGAGGGGTAGAGTAAAAGGTGAAGGAGGAAAGAGGGTGGAGAGTTCTAAAATTGTCTAAGAGGTCATGAGTGTTTATAAGTTTGTTGAGGAAGTGGGAGTCCTTGGATAATTCATGGGGGTTTTTACCGATTTCCTCCAACGTGGAGTTAAAATCTCTAAGTGGGAAATTTGAAGGGTGATCTTACAAGAAATTATCCAGTTCTTTCCAGAACCTTTTCCTTTGTTTTAGCATAGCAAGTGCGTAGATAGAGTTTAGTGTCATTGGAGAAACGTTGACCTCTAAGTTACACTAGAGGATCTTTGGGTTATCATGTTTAGTGTGCAGAACGTGGCTGATGTTGTCAGAATGCTACGCCACTCTTTCGAACGCGCAATTCCGCATTGCGCATTTGACAGTGGTCCCAGCGGTGCACACCGGGAGGCTCGTGACCTGGGGGTTTGATCAGGCGGCTAACTGTCAGAAAACAAACCAGGTGGCAATGTAAGAAACAACTTCTTGAAATACATGTCGGAGGAATTCAGTGATGTTTCATCAACTCAATTAATTTTCTTTATCACAAATGACAAAATACGTTAATAGGAAAATCAACATATGTTCATGTTTATGGCCTTAAGTACATGGAATGAGGAAAATGTATGGAAGTTAGAGACCATAACATATGACATGGGAAAATAAGCAATAAAAAAACTTAAAGATGCATGTTGTATTGTACTTGTGGATGTCGTGAGACGAGATAAGTAGGAAGAAGCATGAAGATGCGTGGAAATGGAGGGGGAGACACATGATACTAAAGATTCACATTTTGGGGGATTTATTTTCTATCTTCTTTTTCATCAAAATCCGAATTCTACTATAGCTAAACCTAAAAATTCATCTACACTAGCATCAACACATACACCTTAAACCTTCACCTTCACCTACACATACACATACACCTACACCTACATCTACACCTACACCTAGACCTACACCCACACCTATACCTATACATACACCTACACCTAAAAATACACCTACACAACATCTAAAACTCAAATTACATCTTCATTTACATCTATATCTACATCTCTGTTTTCATTTACATTTACACGTACATCCTTACGTACACGTTTGTCTTGATTGCACAGTAAGTGAGAATTAATACACCCACCTTTGCGTGAATCTAGGTTGTAGTTTACATATAATCTTAATTAAATTAATAAAATTTTACATCCATGTATAGACATAAGTAAATGTTTCAACATATTCATATTTATTTATTGAGCTGCACTTTTAAACATGTATAGGTTTACATAAATGTACCCTTATACGTATCCATCCATACCCATACCCATATCCATAACTATAGCCGTGTCCATGTTCATACCCATATCCGTATCCCTATCCATTTCCGTATTGATATCCATATCCAATGTTTAGAAACGAATCCATGACTGTATATAACCGCATAGCCACATCCTAATCCATATCAACATCAACAATTAGAACCAAACTCATACCCATATCCATATCCATTCCCCCACCCATATCCATATCCATATCTATATCTATATCCATATCCATATCCATATCCATATCCATATCCATATCCATATCCATGTCCACATCTATATTCATATTCATATCCATTACAACCCTCTCTATATCTATGTCTAAACCTATAAATATATCTATATCTACAAATATGTGCATATCTATATCTATACGTGTATCTTTACATACATCTATATCTATATGTATACATTTATACACATATCTATATTTATACATATACCTACATCTGTATGTGTATATGTATATATCACATTATTTATATCTACATCTAGATCTACATCTATGTCTATATTCATATCTATACGTATAAAGTGAGTGATTGTGTGAGATAGACAAAAATCCATGTCATGTACTACAACCACTATATCTTACTAATATCTTCTCTTACATCTACATTCATACATATATCTATATCTATATCTATATTAACATTTGATATCTACATCTAAATCTATTTTATATCTAAATCTATATAAATGTATATTGATATCTATATCTATATCTTTATTTATATCCATATGTATGTCTGATTGTCGCTATACCTCGGTTTTCTTTGAATTCGCACATTTGATTTTTAATAATTATGTGTTCCTTATATGTGAACATAATTTTCACTTTTGACTTATTTATGTGTTCCTAATTGATCAAATTCCGGAAGACCCTACTCCTTAAATTCGAAAAAATGCCATGTAATTTTTTTACTAATCCGTTGATTCGTTGAGATCCACACCGTGGATAGTGATGACACCACTGACATCGCTGACTCCGCTGGCATCGTTGACGTGGCTGACGTGAGCAGTGTCAACGACGTTTGCGGTGAACCTCTCATGGCGACGCACATACCTCTCGCCTTTTTACTCTCGCATGTGTGTATGTACGTGTACTTCCTACACATACATACACACCCAAAATATTTGTAGTAACGTTCACCAGGTGCTGGAACGCTTGAACACGAGACAAAAAAATGGAATTCATGAGAGTGGCACTTTAAAATTTGTACAAACGGGTATTGAGTTATTTAAGTGTTCTTTTAAATCCATCAAACCAAAAAAGGTACGATACGACCACCCTCTAAAAACATGAAATTCGAATTTAAAGAACATCGGGGTACCTATATCTATATCTACATCTATATCTATATCTAAATCTATATCTTTATCTATATTTATATATATTAATCTATTTTTATATCTATATCTATATATATCTATAACTATATATATCTATATCTATATATATCAATATCTATATCTACATGTATATCTATATCTATATCTATGTTGCAGCGAGCGTCGCTCGCCCACCGTCCGCCCATCCCCGCAGGCCCCACCGCATGCGCCGTGGCCTTCCCTGCCAGTGCGGACCACTGGCATCGCGTGCCCCTTCTTCGCCAATCCTTGCAGGCCCCACCGCACGTCCGCCCCTCCCCAGCCACGTCAGCGACAGTGCCGCGTCACCAAAAGGTAGGAGGGGGTTGTTTCCTCGCGACCAAGGGCGGCTCTGGGATGAGGTGCCATCCGCCGGAAGTTAGATCTCACCCCGTGAAGCCCCCAGATATGGGGGCAAACCTCATATCCATCTGACAAATGTCCAATTCATATAATGTGACCACTATACCTATATCTATATCTATATCTATATCTATATCTATATCTATATCTATATCTATATCTATATCTATATCTATATCTATATCTATATCTATATCTATATCTATATCTATATCTATATCTATATCTTTATCTATATCTATATCTATATCTATATCTATATCCATATCTATATCTATATCTATATCTACATCTATATCTACATATATATCTATATCTATATCTATATCTACATCTATATCTATATCTATATCTATGTATATATAAATGTACATATTTATCCATATTTATAAATATATCTGTATCTATATTTATATCCATATCTATATCTTTACATTTATCTATATCCAAATACGTATATATCTATATTATTATCTATATTTATATCTTAATTTACCTATATATTTGCAGCTACACATCTTTCCATATTTATTTCTATATCTATACATATCTATATTTATATCTGTATATTTATCTATACATATATCTTTATGTATATCTATATCTATATCTATATCTATATCTATATATATATCTATATCTATATCTATATCTATATCTATATCTATATCTATATCTATATCTATATCTATATCTATGTCTATATCTATATCTATATCTATAACCAAATCCAAATCTATATCAATAAATATATATATCTATATCTATATCTATATATATCTATATTTATATCTATATGTATATGTATACCTATATTTGTATCTATATCTATATCTATATATATATCTATATCTATATTTACATCTATATCTATATCTATATCTATATCTGTATCTATATCTATATACATATCTATATCTATATCTATATCTATATCTATATCTATATCTATATCTATATCTATATCTATATCTATATCTATATCTATGTCTATATCTATATCTATATCTATATCTATATCT
>SZWC01026774.1:7409-19455 GCA_023375785.1 Penium margaritaceum
AAAACCCACTTCACCCCTACGGGCCGTGCATGCGGTGGTAGTTCAGTGAGTTCCCACGTTCCCTGCTCCATCAGACTGTTGTACTCTGCATCAAGTGCTGCTTTCCACTCTGCTGCATGCTCACCACTTAGAGCTTCTTGTAACGTCTTTGGCTCAGGTGGGAGTTCCTTCAAAGGATGTGATACAAGTGTAGCAAGGTGTGTTGTAGAAAACTCAGCAAGGACGACCTCGTCTTCCTTGAACATTGAGCACGCTGTTATGGCAAGGTTGTGCTCCTCCTTATCATCTCCCTGCATTTTCTCCATTTGCTGTTGCAGGAGGCGTGTGAAACGTCGATTGTCCACAGTGAGTGGAGGCTGAACCTTCCTCGGCGGCTGCGAACCATCTTGCGCGCCCACCGTCTGAGCTTCATCGTGCCGTACATCAACCGACTCATCGTCCTGGGTGGTGCTTTTAAGGTGGTGAGTGCCGAAGGGCACACGCGCGCGCACCGCCTCATTATCCGCCTCATCCAGATTCGAAAGGGTGAGTGGATGTGTGGCCGCTTCTTCTTCTAATTCCGCAAGGGACTCGACATAGGAGTCGTAGAAAGTCTGTAGAAGATCTGGGGTCGTTTTCCGATTGGCCTCCCATGCTGTGCGTGTCAGATTCTCAAAAAATATTGCGTCGCGGCTGATGATGGTGCGTTGTGAGTCCATCTCGATGAACTCCCATCCTTTCATGTTGGATGCTTGCCCCATGAACAAGCCCCAAGACGCCTTGTCAGTCAGCTTCCGCCTTCGCTCTTTTGGCACGTGAACAAGTGCCATGCAGCCAAACGTCCGTAGCCCTTTGATATCTGGCTTGTCTCTATGCCATGCTTGAAATGGCGTCATGCTAGGCAATGCTGTGTGAGGTACGCGGTTGCGGACCCAAACTGCTTGATTGAGTGCGGATGACCACGAGCTGTTGTCAAGTTCTGCTCCAAGAAGCATGGACTTGAGCGTCTCTTGAATCGTGCGGTTTGCACGTTCTGCAACTCCGTTTTGCTGTGGTGTATAGGGCACAGAGAACTGCTGCACGATACCCATGTCTTCTAGACGAGACATGAAGTCAGTGCTAGTGAACTCTCCAGCGTTGTAAGAGCGTAGGACTTGAAGCTTCCTATTGCTCTGCCTCTCTGCCATAGCCAGCCACTTGAAGAAGTAGGTCGGTGCTTCGTCTCTTGTCTTCAGAGCGTAGCACCAAGTGAATCGGGTTGCATCATTGACGAAGAGAAGGAAGTATCACTGACCAGAATTCATCGTGGCTGCTGGTAGTAGTCCGCAGATGTCAGTGTGGACCAACTTGAGCTTGTCCGAAATGTCGCACTTGCTCGCAGGCGGAAATACTTGTCGTGGCAGTTTTGCCTTCACGCACTCTTCGTAGGGATCAGAAGTCCTCTTGCTGTCATTGTCCTTGATGTCGAGTCCATGAACATGTTGCTGCTTCTTCATAGTCTCGACTAACTGGTAGCTGATGTGGCCTAATCTCTTGTGCCACACGCTGATGTCTGCACCAGAAGATTGGTGTAAACTTACAGCGGCAAAGGGAGACTTCTGGGCTGCTGTTGCGGGAGGACTGAAGTCGAGTCCGATCATGCCGCATGGCAGAAGATGGCCTTCAGCAAACACTTCCCCTTCATTGTTCCATAGGATGATGTTGTTGCCGTTGCTCACAATGTGAGCTCCCCTCTTCATCAGCTGCCTGAGTGATAGTAGGTTGACAGAAATCTCAGGGATGTAGAGAACATCTCCAAATTTCACCTGAGCTCCGTTGTAGCCTGTCACTACCACTCTGCCTTTTCCCAACACTGGGACTTGCTTATTGTTGGCAACTGTCACAAAGCCTTTTGTACTAGGCTGGAGGTCCTGGAGACAGGACCTGTCAAATGTGATGTCTGATGTGCACCCACTGTCGAGGTACCACACATACGATGAGCGAACGAGGCCATTGCTCTGTACATCCGAGAGTTGGAACACGGAAGCTGAGTAATCAAACTCCTTCTTGCCTCCGTTGTTTCCCTTCTTCACTGACTCCTGAGTCTCCTTCTCCTTGTCACCATCCTTCTTCTCCTTCCCTTTGTCTCCAGGCTTTTTGCCTTGATAGTCTTTTTGCTTCTTTGCCAGCGCCTCATCCGCAATCCGCTTCCTACAGTCTATCTTCTTGTGGCCAATCTTCTTGCAGTAGTGACATTCAATTGCAGGTCGTGATCCTGTGCGTTGGCCACTAGCGTAGCGGTCGTTGGCGTTTGGACTAGGCCGGGCGGTGACTTGGGAAGATTCTGAGTTCATCATGGGTTGGCTCTTCCATGATGGATGAGTTGCGTTGACGTGGGCCGTACTTGCTGCAGAAAAAGGTGCGTTAGAAAGAAGCCCGGCCCTCTCCTTTGCAAGCTTGCGGTTGCGATGTTCTGTGAGCAATGTCTTGCACACGTATGCCTCTGTCAACTCAGACTCTTGCTTGAATTTTAGCACATGCCTTACATTCTCCCAGTCTCCTGTTAAGCCACTAAGAAGGAAGGTTACGAATACGCGCTCCGAGATTGGAGCATCCGTTACTGCGAGCTGATCACGTAGGGACTTTGCTTTGTTGATGTAGTCTTCAATGTTGCTGAAGTTGCTGAGGTTGATGTGCGATAGCTCTGTTAGAAGGTGAGACTTGAAGGTTGAGTCTCCAGCCATGTAGGTCTTAAGCAGGTAAGACCAAGCATGTTGAGCAGGTTCAGCCGATCCCTCAAACATCCTGATTGCTTGTTGGATACGCGGAGTGAGTTGGTTATTGAGCACCATGTACGCAGCCTTGGTGAATTAGTTGAACTCTGCCATCGCTTGTGGTGATGAACCCAATGGTGGTGGCGAGTAATGCCCGTTGTAAAATTCCCATATGCAGTGGATCTGAGCGACTTGTTTGAACTTGTGCGCCCAGTGTGGGAAGTTCTCTCCGTCGAACTTGTCGTCCTTGATCTTGTGCAGTTGCAAGGATGCCGCTGTAGCAGGTACTGTGATCTCCAAACGTTGGAATGGAATTCTTTGTCCTGCCAATGGTTGGACAGGAACAGGATTCTGCTGCATGGGTACAGCTGGGAACACCTGACCTTGAGTCATTCCCGCAGCTGCTACAGGCTGAGCCCCGTAGGCTTGTGGCATAGGAGCCGGTTGAGCCTGTTGGTGTGATGCCAATGGTGGCACTACTGGCATCCCTTGAGAATGTGCCAAGAACTGCTGCTGCACACCTCCGTTTGCAGCTGCTCCAGGTTGTACCTACTGGGAGATAGCAGGTTGAAAGATGGGTGGAGGATTTGCTTGAGAGCGATAGGCAGAAGATGCTTGTGACTGTTGTTGCCACTATATCTGCACTTGTTGCTGCAGTTGTTGTTGCTGCTGTTGTTGCACCATGTGTTCATGCATCTGTTGTTGCTGTAGTTGAGACTGAGCTAGCTGCTATTGAAGTTGTGCATTCTATGTTGCTAACGCTGCATGCGACTGTTGCAATTGTTGCGTCTGTGACGCTTGAGCCGCATGTGTGAGCTGCTCTTGCTGTCGAAGGAGCTCTTGGGCTCCAAGCTGCTGCCTCAATGCCTCTCGTTCCTGCTCCACAGCTTGACGCACCAATGCTTCCTGCTGCGCCATCCGTTGCGCTTCCTCAGCCAAGCATTGCGCTTCTGCTGCTTGTCGTTGTGCGTGATCTGCGACATGGCGTCCCTGCTCCTGACCCATGCGTAAACCATGCAGGACTGATTGATTATCAAGGGGAGGGGAACCTCCCCCTTGATTGTCAAGGGGTTGAGGACCTCCCCCTTGGTTTTCAGGTTCCATACCACTCATTGGAACTTCTATTGTTGTGCAATGTGCAGGTTGAACTGCAAGGCGAATGAAACAACCCAACGTGCTACCGCTTACTTGTACAGAGGCGCTGAGAGCGTCTCAACCTACTACTATTCATACTATGCTGTTGTTGCTGCTATGCTAGCTGAAAGCACGACCTTGCTCTGATATCATGTTGGGATTCTTCACGCTCACAACAAAGGCTGAATAGGCCTTGCTGACGTGACAGGACCCTGATGTGCTTAGCTAGACATGTACATGCTGTAAAAAAGAAAGTGCGAAAGCTTGTTTTTTGTTTTGGTGAGATATTGATTGTATTATGAAAATACAAATGTACATGTAGAGTAGCACTATGTACTAGTCTCACAGCAGCATATGTACAGCACAAAGCTCTGACTGTGTTCCTAGCCCAAGCTGGGCGCAACGTCTTGCCAGGCGTCGAGCCCTGGACAAGAGTCTTGGCGTGTCTTGCACGTAGACAGGCCTTCAGGAAGTCAGGGTCCCTCCTAGCCAAGCTGGCAGTGTTGCCAGGCTCACTGGGTCGACAGAGGAGAACTTTAGCAGGATTTGGAACTGGGTGCAAAGTCAGAAGGCTGACTTTGCTAACAATAGCTGACACTCAGATGCTCCAGGATGCTGAGATTAAAATGTGATGGCTAATAGCCCCTCCTTTTATACTACTACGCCTTGGGGGAGTCTGCTCCCTTCTGCTTCCTTGTAGGAAGTAGTCTCAACGGCACCCCCCCGCTGATGCAGTAAAGCGTCGTGCAGCATTGGACAACGCGTTGATGATGCATTAATTCATTGACGAGGTCGTGTACTGGCTCAGAAGACCTCGGTACTGCCTGTACTATGTCATGCACACACCTCGTACGGTTGCATACTCCAACCTGCCTCATCTGAGGAAGTTGTTGAGTTCTCCAATGTAGGTGAGAAAACCGAGGTGGTCATTCCTCTCTTGGACTTTCCAACGGAGTTATATACACTCCCCAGTCATGACCACAACACTTGCGAGATTATTCCAGTAATCAACTGGCCTGTACAGTGGAAAATTCACAAGAGGAGTTTTCCCGATAAGTCACAGAAAAATCTGCAACTTCTTGCAAGAACCTCCGATTCAAGAATTGACTACGCCAGTCTATAGCATAAATCCAGTGCAGTTATCGCTTCATTCCAACAGATATGGATATAAACAGGGATATGGATATGGATATGGATATGGATATGGAAATGGATATGGATATGGATATGGAAATGGACATGAATATACATATAGATAAGCATACAGATATAGATCCCTTAGGATTCCGGGTTCCCTTGCTTAGAAGAACAAGTTTGTTTCATTTTCTTTGTGCATTTGCAGTCACACGGGAGACCTAAGTAACATGCCTTGGTGAGTTCACAGTAATAGAAACTTTGAGATGTCTTCTGATGGGAGACTTTGAGTGTTGACCCATGTTTTAGAGCCGTACCAACTGATAAACGCACAAATGTTTGGGCGTCGTGGACAAGTTGATAGAAATTTGCTACACCACTTCATGTGTAGCAACTCCTTCCAACTCTTCATGGTCATGCTATTTTCAAAGAAACAGTTGTTGGCCAAACCACAACTGACTCAACCCGATTTTCTTCACATGGAAAGTGACTTCATCCAAGCTAGCCACATCATCGCATGCAGAATGTCAATCAACTTTGTCAAGAAAAAAATCAGAATATGCATGCTACTTGTAAGGGAATGGTGTCACACTGGTTTTGAATGAAATTAGACGCGGAAAATTCTCTCCCATCGAGTAAACCGAGCACGTTTTACGTTATTTACAACAAAGTAGTTGATCGAGCCTACAATCTCAACTCATCGTGAATTCCCACGGTGTGTTGAGTTCTTTCGATGTAACACTAGCCTTTTCCTTTATTTTCTGCAAAATTCTTTACGTTTAGTCAGCAACCCATTATTTTTTATGGAGAATTTTGTGATGGTGGCATCGATGTCTTGAGGTTGAATCGCGGTGCAAGCACTCCGCTTCCCCATGCTTGGTTTCTCTTCCTACTGAGGACGTGATTAGACAAACATTTTTTTGTAAAGGTCAATCACTGCGGTAGTAACAAGTTTGAAACTTTATTTTCATCGATGATTCATCTTGCAACCAATTAGGAGTACTAGTCTGTCAGAAATCTTATTTGCAGTAAGCACCTTTGGTTTCCGCGAGTTTGCGCCAATGTTTTTAAGAAACCATTTGAAATGGTTCTTCTAGGATCAAACTTGCAAAGATCTTTCCTAGTCCGAACATTTTCTACTTAACAATTCTCTATTGAAATCATGCAAGAGAAACTTTCTTCACGGACACCATAACTCAATCTAGCTCTATGTAAGAAGAAAGTTTTCTTTTTCTAAAAATACAATCCACACATCAACTACAGTGGTAAATAAAAAGGAAATAAATGAAAGAAACTTTTTTTATTGGAGTGAGCAATAACTGCGCTAAGCAATTGATTCGACATGGCGCAATCGTATCGACTATAGGAGGTTTGTACGGAAAGTTACAGAATTTTATCCGTAAATACCTGGGTGCGACTTGACCAGGAATTTTCTGATGTACAGCTCAGATATAATTCTGGCATCCAGATCCATGGGGGGAAAGGAGTCTGGATCTTTTAAGTGCTGCATGCAGAGCAGGATTGTGCATGCCTGCTAGCCCAGCTTGGTCAGCACCTGCGTAGTACAAGCAAGCATTGTTGGGTACTTGGCCTAGACTAGTCAGGATGGGGCTACACCTGACTAGATTGCTGGGACCACTTGCATCAACACATGCAAGTAGGGCTTTGGAGCAGGGACCACTCTGCATCAAGTGGTGCATGCAAGACTGAGCATTGCATGAACTACGGCATGCACGACTTATCAGCTACATCAACCACTACATGCACGACCCATGAGCTGCATGCGGAGCATAGAGTCGGGACTGCCCTACGTTAGTGGCAACATGCGCGACTTAGCAACTGGGACCACTGCCAAGTTGCCAGTATTCAAGAAGCTTCCTTGAGGAGGAAGCTGCATGCCTTGGACCGGGAAGATTCCTTGAGGAAGCTACGACCTTGCAGGAGGAAACTTCCTCTGGGCATAGTGCGGTTGGTCAACTTGCCAGGATCCCAGTATAAAATCAGATTAGACTTAGGCAGTCCAGTAACTCCAGTAGTATCTCCAGCAGAAACTACAACTTCATATTGCAACTCAGTAGTTGCACTAGTAGTCCTCCTTTGCTAGACAACGCCTCAGACCAAGACTTTGTAGACACTCTTTCACCTGAAGACCCACGTCAGCCTGGCAGCCTTCTTGGTGGACGCCCTTTACTACTTCAAGGCCGGACTACTTAGAAGAGGTGGCCAGACTATGCCCAAGACTTTAGAGCAGCCTTGTTACGGCTGCCTCTCTGGACGTTGCTCATCTCTGAGCCGGGAGCTGTGTCTAGGCATTGATCCCAGAGTGCAGTCAGCTCTGCTTGTGCAGTGCTGATCGAGTCTGGAAGGACTCTGCTAGAGCACCCCTCTATCAATCTAGTAAGTCTGGAAACGCTCTGCCAGCTTGGGTAGGAGGGTCAGAAGTCCTCTGACGACCCAATAAGTGTGGCAGTGGCTGCCAGCGTGGAGAGGAGGCTGCCCTGACAAGCTGAAGGCCATTTCACCTTAAAGTACGGTGACCGTGCTAAGACCCTTGCAACGACAGCCTTGATAGCCTATCAAGGCGTTGCGTCCTCAGATGGGGCAAGTTGTGTCAGAGCATTGAGCTGATTTGTGTTTCATCGCTGTTTCCTTCTACCATACTTGTACTTCATAGTCTTTTTCAACAATAAACTTCAATCCAAGTATTTTGCTTCTACACATAGGAGTAAAAGGTTTGCTTGCTAGGCACAGAGATCGTGGACAACAACAAGACCCCCTTGCTACATTAGAGCACGCGGTGACTTCGTCACTGCTTGCTGCAAAACCCGAACATTGTTTATGTCATTATGAGTCTAGGGGAAGTTTAAATTTTTTTTAAGCCATGATGATAATGTATAAAGAATAAAATACAAATATAATGATTTTTTGCATTGACTTTCTATGATCAAACATCTGAGAAATAATCATCACGTGACATGTTACTCAACATAACATTTTTGTGCCTTCATGAAAGTTTACAATTATGAAATGGTGAGTGAATGGGCACAATTCTTTGTTTTCATGTTTTAAAGGTAAGAATCATGTTCATACATTGTTTTTAGCATGGAGGAAGTTCAAATTTTGTTTTCATGTTGATAAAAAATCAAAAGGGAAGAATAATGCATTCATTTATCTCAAGGATGGTATGCTTGTCACGTTTCATTAAAAAAGTGCTATGGTTGTGAATTCTAGATTAATTGTGAAAGTAACATATTTGATTTCACTTTTTTACAATTCTATGTTGTTTTTCATGGAAAAAATACAATCATCGAATATCATGTTATGAGAGGCTTCTGAAACTAATTAATTTGAATTAGAAAACTTGCTTTGAGATGGAGAATTTCTTGTGAATCCAAAACGTTTAGGCAAGATTTTGTTTTGTTATACCCGCAATTCATGAAGAAAAGCTGTTATATTTAAAATTAACCATTTCTTATGGTGAGAGGATTTTGAAATGAAGTAATTGTATGATTTTCTTACAACTAAAAATAAATTTTGTTCTTTCTACCCAAACACTAATCATGAAAAGGCTTCATAATTAAAATTGGCCTTTTGGTTAAGATGTTGTGGTACAAAAGAAAAATGAATTTTAATTGTGGATTGAAGATTATTTTTTCATCTTTGAACAAGGTTTGTATGTAGTTAATTGATTTCAAATGCATCTTACAATATGATGTTTGGGGTTTTAATTTTTTCCATGAAGAGAATTGTATAAGGTTTCAACAACGTGAATTGAAATTCAATTACAGGTTTGGTAACATTAGAATTCCTAAAGCATCTTCACAAAAAGTTTCATCCAGGTTGAAACGTTTCTCAAAGGAACGAATTATATTGAAAATAATTCAAGTTTTTAAATTTCATCATGAACTCGGAATTCATAACACTTGTATTGTTACTTTAATGAAACATCACATAGATTCCATCCTTAAGAAAGAAGTTTCTATTAGTCCTCCCTTTTCATGAACTGTGGTGTCTGTGAAAAATGTTTTTTTCGCATGATCTAGACATGTGATGCTTCAGTAAAACATCTTTGGACTTGGAACTAGCTTGGTTGAGCCCAGAAGAATGATTTCAAAACTGTCGGTTTAAAAAATTGTAGCGACCCCGTTGAGACCGGGGTTACTTACTGCTAATAAGTTTTGTGACGGACTGGTATTGTTCATTTGTCGCGAGTCTAATCACTGAAGACAATAAACGTTCGAACGCCGATAACAAAGTAATCGACAAATTTGTAGTGGTGGATTCATGGAATTTGGTCTTTGCAGCACTTGTGATTTGTGCGCTTCGTTCCAATCATAGGTGACGTCACCGAAAGGTGAACGGTTGAGCAGAAGTTTTAGGTGGGAGTATAATATTTGTGGTATACTTGCTGAGGGATCAAAAGACACGTTTTCGCAGACCGTCACATGAAGGGGAATATTTTTTGTGAAGCGGCACTTGCTCATGACGCCCTTTCCGATTGCTGCCTTGTATAGTAGCGAGACGTCAAGTTGCCACCGCGGATGGATTTGCCCGAGAGGTCTTTACGTCTACAGCCCGCGGTTTGGCTATATTTCTCGAGTTGGGACCCTTGATCGCGAGCGGCCCAAATTCGCGGCGCCGCGGGGGCCATCACCTCAAGGCGTACGTGCGAAATCGCACTCTTAACGCGGCGTGGCCCTCCAGCGCAGGTGAATCATGGGAAATTCCCCGAGTGCCACTGCACTTAACAAGGAGAGTTTTACATGGCTCCCGTTCATGAATTAGGTAACTATTTGCCCCGTGCTTTCCGATTTTGGAGATCAGAAATCCACGTTATCTAGTTTATTCCTCGTAAAGCCACAGATTCGTTGAATGATGACGATATGACACAAGGGGTATATGAGAAATCATCATGTATCTCACAAAGCATGGGATTTTCGTGATAGCTTGTTGTTATATATAAAGTTCGTCAAGTAGAAGGATTCTTTTCTTGGTTGGGAAAGGGGCACTTAAATTAGTAGATATTCGCAATTTTCTCTTGTAATTATGACGCCATTCGTTTGTCAAACCTAGAAATTGACAGGAGCACAATGAAATAAAATTCTCTAGTGTGCGTGTGATATTATAAGGGCGTGTTTGACTTGATTTATTAGGCTTGTGTTATGAAGAGAAAATTTTCCACAATGGAACAAATTGTAATGTTACAAATGAATAAGTTGACATGAGACATATCACATAACAGATGTTTTGAAACGTAGTCAAAGGAGCATATGGAAGTCTATATCATGAATTTGTCACTTTTGGTGATTTGTTTTTTGAAACTATGGTTTTTCATAAATCAAAATCTTGATGTTTTACATTTTTTTCAACTAATCACATGGCCGATAGCTTATTTAAGCGAGAGAATCCTTGTAGATAGTAACTTTTTTGTCTCAATTGTTTTGATAAAATATGTTGTGTGGACCACGTTGGGTGCAAGGTGTTGTGCAGATCTGGCCATCATAGCCACGTAACCTAAGTTGAATCAATGTATAAATAGCCTCCTTTTTTCACAATAGATAATGGAGCGTCAACTCAAGAAAATGAGAAGATTCCCTTCAAATTTTCCATGTTTCATTCTGTTTTAATATAATATGTTAAACTTTCTAGTTGTAGAAGCATAATGTTCTGTTTTTTGGTACAACAGTTCTTGATAACACAGGGCCAATTACTCAAGTCAAACACGCCCTTGTAATGTACCACACACACTTATAAGTTTTATTACATTGTGTCCTCTTCAATTTGTAGGTTTGAAAAACTAATGGTGCCATAATTGCAAGGAAAAATTGCAAATATCAAGTAATTGAAGCACCTCTTTCCCAATCAAGAAAATAATCCTTGTGCTTGACGGACTCTAAATAAAACAACAAGCTTTGATGAAAATCCCTTACTTTGTGGGATTTATGATGATTTCTTATATGAACCCTCGTGGCATATCATGATCATACAACGAATCTGTGGCTTTAGGAGGAAAATACTGGATAACGTGGATTTCTGATGTCTTCAATCGGAAAGCACGGCAAATAGTTGTCTGGTTCATGAGCTGTAGCCACGGAAAACTCTCCTTTTCAAGTGGTGTTGTATTCGGGGATTTCCCCGGAATTCAGCTGCGCCGGAGGGCCACGGCGCGTGAGAATTGCTTTTTCGCGTGAACTTCTCGAGGTCATTGCCCCCGCGGTACCGGGAATTTTGGTTGCTCCCGGTGAAGGGTCGCGTTTAGAAAAACATCGCCTAACCGCGGGCCGTAGACGTCTAGACCTCATTTGCCCGAGTAAGGGCTACTAGCTGATTTTCCCGCAGCGGCGGTCTGGCGGCAGCGGTTGCTGTAGCATCCGAGGCGGTGGTGGCGTGATTGGCAGTAACATCAGCAGCAACGTCAGCAGTAAAAGTAGCAGCGGCAGCAGAGAGTGCAACTACTGGCGCAGCCCGTCTAAGGCAGCGGCACTAGCACACAAAGCGTGCGGCCATGGGTCACCAGGGCGTGAACCCCGTCCACCTGACCGAAACGAGGGGCCGACGCGCCAGCAGCAGCGGCGCCGGCGATAGCCTCTGTAGCGGCAGGGGCAGCAGCAGCAACAGGAGCAACAGCAGCAGGAGCAGCAGCAGCACGAACAGCGTTTACGCGCTGGTGAGGCAGATCAAGCGGTCGGACTCGACGCTGTACGCGGCGCTGCGGTCCATCCGGTCGGACGCGCGCTTCGTGCGCGAAATCTCGGCGCTTTGGCCATCCCTACCCGTGCTGCCCAACCTGCGTTGCGGCCTCTGGTACGTGCACCCGGCCCTCCTCCTCCTCCCCTCTCGCTCCACCGGCAGCGTCAGCGTCAGCTCTAGCGGCAGTGGCGGCGGCGGCGACGGTGGGCAGCCGTTTGGTGGTGGGGGAGACTTTGCGCATTGCTGCTTCAAGTCGACGGACGGCCACGCGGGCAACTGGAGCTTCAGCTGCACTCGCCTCAACCTCCACGTGGCCTTACTCGCAGGTGGGGGCTGTGACATACGTTGCTGTTGCT
>SZWC01026775.1:8287-23556 GCA_023375785.1 Penium margaritaceum
TCTGCACTAGGCTACGCCATGCTTCATCACGAGCATCGGCATGCTGTTGTGGCTACACTCGCCCGCATCCCACCTGGGGCTCGTGATGCACACGCCCTCTCAGTCCGGTCCACAGCGCGCCCAGAGGACCCAGCCACCCTACGCGAGGCTCGAGCCTCCCCTGAGGCCGCACATTGGGATGCTGCCTGCGCTGAGGAGCTCGCTGCTATCCGGCAGCACCACGTGTATGACCTCGTCGACCTCCCTCCAGGTCGGATGGCCATTGGTGCCAAGTGGATCTTTCGACGTAAGTGGAAGCCTGACGGATCCTTGGACAAGTACAAGGCCCGCCTCACAGCAAAGGGGTTTGCTCAGGTCCCTGGGGTTGATTACGACCAGATCTTTGTCCCAGTCGGTCGGTTCTCCACTAGCTGGGCGCTCTTCAGCCTGGTTGCCCAGCACGGGTGGGAGTTGCATCAGATGGACGTGAGCAACGCGTTCCTCCATGGCTCACTAGAGGGTGAGGAGCTCTACATGGTGCAGCCTCCAGGCTTCGACGACGGCATTGGGAGAGGTTGGCGGCTGCGGAAGGCCCTCTATGGCCTGAAGTAGTCACCTCGGTGCTGGAATCAGGAGATCAGCAGCACGCTTCTCTGTGGCAGCCTCCAGCGCAGCACCGTTGACCCCGCACTGTTCGTCAGCCCGCGAGGTCAGACCTTCGCCGCAGTTCTGGTCTACGTCGACGATCTCCTCATTGTGTCACCAGACACGGCCGCCATCCAGCGTGTCAAGGACTTGCTGCACGCCGCCTACCAGATGAAGGATCTCGGGTCTGCCCGAGTCTTCCTGTGCATGGAGCTCAAGCATGATCGCTCCCAGGGCATCCTGCACGTCCACCAGGCTGCCTATGTGCAGACCGTGTCCACTCGCTTCGCCGAGGACCTGCCCCTCGTGCCTAGCACATCCTCACCCATGTCACCCGATGGCCAGGTGAAGGTGAAGAGTCCTCACCCAGCTGTTGTGGGGGAGCCAGTTGATGTGACCACGTATCTGCGGGTCATCGGGTCATTGATGTTCCTGGCGACGACAACACGTCCAGACATCGCGTTCGCCGTCATCCTCCTGGCCCAGTTCTCTTAGGAGCCGCGTCACCTCCACTTCGAGGCCGCGATCCGAGTGCTGCGCTATGTCGTCTCCATCCCTCGGTGAGGTCTCATGTTCCACCGTCAGCCGTCCGTCGTCGAAGTGGACTACACCGATAGTGACTGGGCCGGCAGTCTAGACGGTAAGAGTCGCACGGACTGTATCTTTCTGATCGGCGGCACAGCTGTGTCCTGGCACAGTGGCAAGCAGGGGTGCATTGCACGCAACACTGCTGAGGCTGAGTACGTGACCCTTGGCTCAGGCGCGTGTGAGAGTGTGTGGTTGCGTCGTTTTTTGTCCGCGTTGTGTCAGTCTGTCGCATCCATCACCTTGCATTGTGACAATGAGAGTGCCATGGCCATCGCCGACAATGACGGTGTCCATCACACACGCACAAAGCACATCAATGTTGAGTATCACTATGTGCGTTTTGTTGTTGCATGACGGCAGCATAAGCATCGTATGGGTTGAGACAGCACGGCAGCTGGCTGACTTCCTGACCAAGGCACTGAAGCGGGACTCGTTCAAGAAGGCTGTGAGTTCAGTCGGCGTGCTTCCGTGAGTTGCCCTCTTTGTCTCTGCCTGCGTCTCTGCGTACCATGGGGGAGTCTGGATGTTGGACGTTTCTCTGCCCGCCCATGGACACTACGCCTGTGAGACATGGGGGAGTGTTGGTTTTTGCGCATCTCTCATTGTGCTCTGTTGTGTCCTCCCGGCTTGTGTACATCAGCGTGCAGATGACTGACGACGAGACTCGACACTGATGGAGTGTCATCCGGTGGAGCCGACGCACGCTGAGGTCTACTCGCAGTTCGCTGGAAGCCTCCTCTCTTCGGCGACGTGCTCAGCTCCATCGACAGGCCTCCTCGGCGGTCGTGCTGCCGGCGGTCACTGCCACCGCAGTTGCTGTCTGCATGCGTCCAGCGTGTCCCATCGCATCTGCATCGTCATGCTCTGCCTAGGGTCCTTGTTGCATGGTGCATGGCCCTGTTCGGCATCATGGACCACCGTAGGCACTGCCCGGGTTCGAGCAGCCATAACTCTTTGCTACTATTCTTCTAGCTGATTCTGACCGCACGACTGCGTTCGCAGCGTTGGTATTATGGTATGGTCCAGTTTTCAGGCAAAACGGACGACGCCCGGGTTTTGGGCTGTCGGGCGTCTGGCAGGGCTCACCGAGAAAACCCTGCCTGCCAGAAAATAGGTCCAGAGCTATTTTCTGATTGGCTGGTTAGCTGAGTAACAACTTCTACACTAGTGGGGGGGAGCTAGAACTTGGAGGGGTCTCCCATTGTTGCTTATTCTTGATTGCTAATCAGTTACTTTCAGTTTCCAGCTTCTTTCTGGCGCTAACACTGGCGCGCGCACTTCTGAGTAACAAACCCAGAGCTTCCAGACTTAGTCTCTAGAGCAGCAGACTGAGGGGGCAGCTGACTTAAGCAACTAGCGTGGAAGCCCGCACGTTGCATCAACAACGTTGCTGCCCCGACCTGCTGCCTAGCATTTCTGTTTACCTCCACCCCAGGTGAGCGACAGAGTGGATATCTCCTGCTTTAAGGGGCAGGTCCAGACTCACCGAACTCCGGCACGGCAGAGAAGGCGCACGCGGCAAAGAGGGGTTTGCGGGCTGACCTGGCGTTGCGAGGAGCTCGCGAGCTGATGTGGCCCTCGCAAAAAAACTAGCGAGCACCGGAGATCCACCGCAGCCGGCAGGTCCACGGCAGGTTTCGCACCCTCACTTGTCATAAAACAGTCCGTTTTACCCGAGTTCTGCGGCAGGCCAGGGCTGCCGCATTGCCACTTTCGAGTGGCAAAACGGCTTGCCGCATACTTCTGTGGCAGGCCATCTAAAGTGAATGTGAAAATTTGATTCAATGATCTGGGTGGCGAGATCTTTGCGATCGGATAAGTCGAGAATTCAGCAAATATTTGCTCGGTTTTAGCAGCGCGAAGGTGCGGACTCATAAATGTGAACCTTCGCGAGCCGTGGGTCCGGGTCCGATCCCGGTTTTCACGGGTGAACAGGCTCTGCCGCAGAAGGATATCTAGCGCAAAAGAAGGTCCCATTTTTCCTGCTCCGGACTCCGACAGAGTCCGCGGGAAACTCTGCGGGAGAGTCTGCGGCAGAGGTTTTTTTCCCGCATTCTCTGCCGTACCGGAGTCCCGGCGAGTCTGGACCAGGCCCTAAGTCCTCATTTTTTCCAATACCTACGTACCCATGTTGCGTCACAATGGCCGCACAACTGCAGTGGTCTTCGTCCCGTAGGCGATGACGTAGGCATTCTGATGACCGCACTCTTGGATATTCTCCTCCGTCGTTAGCACGCCCTGTTTTGGACGAGCTATGTGTCTCGCCCTCCCCCCCTTGCCCGACGCCTGATTTTTTATGCGAACTTGGACATCGAAGTCGTCGTCATCCTGTCGTCGCCAGAGAAGCCTGCCGTACCTAAGCTGCGGCTAGGTCGCTATGGGGATGAACCTTTGTAGGGTGAACGACCATGAGTTATCTTATGCCGCTCATAGAAAATGTTATGGGGTTGTTGCACGCTAACATTGCCCCTTTTTTTGCAGTTTCCTCTGATGATGAGCTGAGGGAAAAGGCACAAAGCGGACCAAGGTGAATGGCGACTTCCCCGGCGGCATGGAGTTGGCGTACATGGCTGAGTGTCCTCGGGCCGTAGATGACTACATCATCAAGAACCAGATGATCGTCCGGTGGTTGCGGAATGAGCCAGGTTCATAGCCTGATGTGCTCTGTAGAAGGACAAGGACTGCCCCTGAATTTTACGCGCATGTGTGTACCCAAGTGGGTTGGTCAAGGCGGATGAGTGGAAGGATGGTCATCACTATGTGCCAGGTGTTGTTAATGGCCGTGGAGATCCCACCAAGACAGTCAAGTGGGTCAGCCGGCACATGGCGGCCACTATGCAGAAGAACCCCTGTGCGGATATTACTAGCCTCGAGGCGGTTGTGAAGAAGGCCACCGGCGAGGATGTGGACCGTGGCATGCTATAGTGTGGTAAAGTTGCGGCTCATGAGAAGCAACTTGGGTCTCGCACTCAGCCTTTGCCTCTACTCTCGGCATATACTCAAGAGGTTTGTACTCGGCCATGCAGAGTGTTGTACCATGCTTTTGAAGTCTAAAACATCTGATGCCATGCCCTATTGTGTGTCCTGCAGCTCATGAAGCTGGACTGCCATGCCCATGCCGTTGCCAAGGCGACCGAGAGCAACTTCCATCGTGCGTTTGTCGCCTATGGAGCAGTGGTCCTCGGATTTCAGCACTCTTGGCGCATCTTCATGATGGACAGGATTTTCCTTAAGAATGGTCACAAATAGACCCTTCTGGAGGCATAGTACTTCGATGCTAACGACCACGCACTGCCAATGGCGTGGGCTCTGGTGCCCACCGAAAACAAGGACTATGGGATTGGTTTTTCTTCCACCTCGCCATCGCCTATCCCACTGTAGCAGAGCGGGCGCACGACGTCAAACGCCTCAGAGTTGCTCAACTCTCCCATAATCCGCGTGCGGGACTTATACCCATTTCACTGCTTTGTCTCACTCTTTGTGTGGGTGCACCGCATGATGGTTGAATGTAGGTGGGAGGCAAGGATGTGCAAGGGCGACTTGGCCCCAAAGCCGGAGGCTCTCCTGCTGAACGCATCCATTTTGAGCAACGAGTACGATGTTATAGTGGAGGGGCCACAAATGGCCATGGTGTGTGGGGCAGCAAACCATGTGCTTCGCGTGGACATGGCTGGGAATTCGTGGACGTGTGAGGCGCGGAAAGATTTCGGACAGCTTTGCGTGCATGCGTGCACTGTGCTACTCAGCTGGAGGCAGCCGTTGGAGCCTCTCTGCAACATCGGGCTGAAGAAGATGGCGTTCCATCGCGCGTACAACAACGCGATACCGGGTGTCGACCTTGCCACACTGAAGCCAATGGAGGGGGTCATTTGGACGTAGCGAGGGCCACGCCATGGGCGTGGCAGGCCGTCGAGCAGGCAGATGGACCGCAACGAACGACCCAAGGCCAACAACATTTGCCACCACTATGGCCCTAGGGGGCACACCATCACGAGGTGCACTAACCCACTGGCCTTGGCTCCAACAGCGACAGCAGGCAAAGCTGCACTACAGAGGCAACTGGATCAAGCAAAAGCAGCTGTGCATGATGAGGAGTATGCCAGGCATTGGCTCTCGATTGGCACCCAGGCATAAGTCGAGGCAACCGAGGCTGCTGCAGCAGTTGCAGACGCGTCAACTGGAGGACCTACAGACACTTCAACTAGAGCAGACATGGTTGGTGCAGGTCCACAATATGGCACCGCAATAAACGACATAATCAACATCTTTGACAACGACGACTGCAAGTACAACCCTGAACAATGTCCAACGCATGACTCGGAGAAGGAGGAGGTGTATGATCCTGTGCGCTTCATCTTGGACGAAGACTCTAAGCCTGAGGAGGAAGAACCATACCAGTGGACTAGTGAAGAGGACGACATGCGGCGTAGAGAAAAACACCTCGGCCATACCCACAACGCGCGGGCCACTAAGGGCATGCCACATTGTGGTTGGGATAATGTCTTAGACGAAAACAAAAACGAGGATGACAATGTTGGCGTGTGACTAGTATGTTCATTCCTTTTCCCTACTCTATGATTCATCCAGATATCTTGTTTCATGCATTCAATAATAGCCTTCCATGTGGTGTTTTCATGGTGTGCAAGACAAGGGAGGAGGCCTACAAACACAAAGCAGCAGGCCATATATGACCAAGGCTACTTGAGAGTGTCAAGCACGGAGGCTAACAGGAAAGATGGCAGGCCAAATAACACATGGCCAAGCTCACTAGGAAGCTTCGTTAAGGAAGCTTATGACATAGACCGTGGGGTCAGATTTTGTGTGGTGAGGTTTTTCCCCTCTTGTACTTCACCAAATGGTTATACAATTTCAAATTGTTTCAGAAGATTCTGTAAGCCAAATCCATAGCATAAAACCCACGACTGGTCATTCTGTTCATTCTCTTCCATTAAGTTCAACATTACACCAAAGCAACCTCTATCATGGATTGCCCAACACATTTAGAGCTCCCATTTGTGATTGGATTTGTACTTAAAGCCAGTACAACATACTTGGTTCAAGAGCTGTGGGCCACCAACAATTCGGCACACATCATTAGGATGTACATGTGCCCATTCCGCAAAGCACAAGTGATGGAAGACACAGCGACAGATGAAGATGTGTGTATGGGGGAGGTAGTGGACCCCATCATTGGCAATGGTCATTGTGACGTATTCTGTGATGTAGTTGAAGAAGAAATGTAGGAGGTTTGCTTTGCCCGGGCTTACGGCCTTCCTATGCCAGGATATCATGTTGGCCACCTGTGTCCTGCTTGTGAGGTTACGGCTTGGATGTTTTCACTGCCACCCTCTTTCACGAGCTTCCTACTGAGTGCTCATCTTGGGCATTACATGTTGGTGTAGGTTGAGAGTAAATGCAAGGCAATCGTTGAATACTCCTAAGCAATACTCCTAAGTTCTATCTACTTTTCATGTTTATCCTGAAGTAATGTTTGAATGTTATTGTGCAAACATTGTATTTTGTGTTTTCATGTTATGTTGTTGGAAATAAAGACACAAAAGAAAATCACGATGCCAAAAACACTACAAAAAGGGTACACTGTTAATAAAATCTTCAAAGAGATACGAAGAGCCCATGGGGTCACATATACAACAACATAATTGGATGCATCTACACCTATGGCTGCCAATCATCCGTGGCATACAAGGGAGTCCCCGCTGGAGCTCGCATATCCGTCATCTAACACATGGTGTATGCACGAAGTGGTGCAAAGTCATACATGGCGTCTCACTTAGCCTTGGCATGACGCCAGTCAGCTTTAGCTTTGTCGTCAGCTTGGGCGGAGGGGGTTTATAACTCCCCATGAGATCCATGTCCTTCGACTGTGTGGTTTTATCTACCTACCCGTGCATCGGAGGTAGTGGACGGTCGATATCCATTGAACCCATGTCCGTCATGGATAGAGGTTGTCTTATGGCAAAGACACAGTTTGTGCAGATGGAAATCCAAAGTAGCTCCGTACAATCGCAAACTCAGACGTGAAACTGTGCGAACCGGTTGGTTTTTTACGGCCAAGAGCAGTCACTTGACAGAGTCATCAAAGCTCTGCTGCACGACATGATTAGTGTGGCGGTGGACGCTGATTCACCTGATAACACGGTTGTCAATTGTTCGACCAACAACTCATCGCGTGAAACTACGGCATCGGCAGCAACGACGTTACGCCAAGTAATCCAATTGAATGCTATGATTTTGACGCAAAAACGATACAATGACGTGTAATAATCATCGATGATGTGCACTCGGATCCTGTTCGTCTAAGAGTGAATTATTGTCTGCTTTACGTTTGGGTAGCTCGTCATGATAACTTCCACTTACGGTATACCGTTTGAAGAAAAAAACCTCGGGTACGCCGTCTTTATTATGAAGGACACTCGATACACAATGCCAAATGAAAGTGGTATGGGCATTTGGTACCTAAGTGAGTAGATGCGGCACAACAAGTTAAACTTTGGACATCATGGGTATCTCGTCCAACCGTCCTTGTGCTAATTTCCATCAATTCTTGTAAATTACTGCTTCTGTGTCCTGATTTGTAGAATATAGCAATACTTCCTAAGAAGCTACTAAGAAGTTTCCTAGCTATGTTGTTGCCATGGCGACACTATCCACTATAGGCAATAATGGGTTGCTAGGGTAGCACATGTGGCAAAGCCAAAGAGTAGATGGTGTGCACACGGTGCCATGGAATGAAGCAAACTCGTTACTTACAGAATGAACAGCGAGAGGAGCAATGATAGGAGTAACGCGACGGGAGAGTGATAGCTACTGGTTGACCAGACCAACCATGTGAGGTGATTGACGTGGAGCCCGGTCGCCACCTCGGGATCAAATCAGACCAGTCGGCGGACGTGCCGTTGGTGGTTTCTCACACTCTGGAATAAACTGGGTGTGTGGTCGTGTAGAATCAGCAATCCAACATCACTATGCATCAATCCAATCCGAACATTCATGACTACAACAGAGTCAAGCACATTGACCACAAGCGTATGTGGATGCATGCCTCCCTATCATGTGTTGCTCTAATGTATGCTAAGTAGAAACCAAGCATGTCACGTTGAATGCAGAAATGAAGTTATAAAAAAACAGGCTTAGTGGTGTAGACGCCACTACTACACTTGGCTAAGATGCCAGAAGTGCATGGTCCATCACATGTGCGCCTTGAGCTTCAATTCAATTTAGTCTCCCCCAATGATAGTGTGTATGTCTGTGTGTGTGTGTGTGTGTGTGTATGTGTGTGTGTGTGTCTCCCTGTGTGTGTGTGTGTGTGTAAGGAATCAAGAGGTCACTTGTGTGCCTTACACCCATTACCAACATCCAGGCAGTTGTCACACAAACAGGAAGTAGGTGGAAGAAAGAACAAGGATTTTGTGAGGGAGACATGCAAAGTCTCATAAGCTTTCATAGTTTAGTTATGCAAAGACAAATCACAGCTAACAAGCACACAACGTCTATACCTACCGCGATGCACGGTGGGTGACGCACGCGACAACATCTGTTTGTCCTAAAACCAATCCAAAACAATTGTTTTGGTTGTAACTTTGCGCACATGCATCTCGAGCCGGAAGACGTGCATCTTTCGGTGGTCACAGAATGCAAAACATGTAAATCGGGATCAAGACTCATTCCACGGAGAAAACTTTTACAACAAGCAACAAGCACCTATGAATCCATGGCAGTTGTGTAGCAGGTGTTGGTGTGTGGAGCCACCACCCGTCGGTGCTCGGGCGCAAGGGATGTGCACAAGCATGGACACAACTGAGTGGTCAATGTAAGTTGTACAAACAGGGCACTAACTATTGCCATGTTCTCCATGATGAGAACGCGACCATTGCCTTAGGTCATGTTCAGAAGAACAAGATTCACTCAAAATTTCCTCGAGACAACATGACCTCAACCTTGGTGATATATCTGAAAACTACACGACTGTGCTTGATCTTCTACACGTTAACCGGCGAATGAATGAGCGTGGTCAACCTGTTTCCAGGCACGCCATTGAGGTCAAGGTCGCTCAGCCTCGAGAAAAACACCAGCAAATCGTGCTATCCCAAATGAACCCTTAGGCCGAGTTTGGGTTGCTCAGTATTGGATCTCAACATTGGGTGTGACGGTCATAGAACATTGTAATCGAGGATTGTTCCTTTAGGACTGTTGTCCAATTGATATGTTTCTTTGTGAAAGAATGTTTTTTCTATGGGAAAAATTGGCCAAGGGGCCCAGGTTTATATGATGACCCAACGGGTGGACCCGTATTGGCGAATCTATCAGCACCGAAGCCCGCATTCGTTCGACAATTGGCGCAAGAGCACGCCAGCGAGCCTCGTGATTCGAGGTCGCCGGTTCTTGTGCCGATCGATGATTTCCTACAGTTATGAGGAGTCGGTCTGCGGTTTGGGACAGTGGAGCGGTTGATTCCAGCTCCAGTCTTCATGCATTTAATGGTTTTGTGAGTATTCAATAAAAACTACTTGGAAGGACGTCGTTTTAGATACCAACTCCTTTGAGCAAAGAGGGTCTTTTGGTCAAGAGCAATCAGCTGGATTGCAGTTCTGACATGTAGGATGGAGCCGAAGAGGCCCGTTGGGCCCGTAGGGCTTCACGATTGGTGAGATCGACCGTCGAGGCCCCATAGTTGACGAACTAACGAAACAGCCTGCCTTATAGAGCCGGAGTACTCACGAGGGCCCTAAAAGTAAACTCCCCTTTTCCATGACCGGGCGTTGAAGTCAGACACCATTACCT
Organism: Penium margaritaceum; assembly: GCA_023375785.1. Taxonomy (NCBI): domain Eukaryota; kingdom Viridiplantae; phylum Streptophyta; class Zygnematophyceae; order Desmidiales; family Peniaceae; genus Penium; species Penium margaritaceum. The sequence continues at coordinate 18,302 of SZWC01026775.1, forward strand.
CGCACTTGCGTTGACCAACCGGGTTCCTTTGGAGTAACTGTAAATGAAATCTCAGCATCAGGCAGTCTTGGGCAAACTTTTGCGAGGCGACGACCTGACAAGAAGCGATGACATTCGGCGACGTCGAGGATGGTATGCATGGCGAGCTCCTGTTCGAACAAACTACTTCCAGAATATGTGACGGCCAGCAATGACCGCCCGTTTCATCCGCCGGTCAACCTGGTCGGTAGATTGATCCGACCTGACGTGAATGCCTCACGGCTTAGGCCGCCCTAACAGCGACCTTGCGAACGGCCTGGAGATGCTGAATAACAATGTTTTCTCACATTTCTTCACGCTAGATTGTTTTTATCGATCATGCGAGACAAAACAAATCCCAAGTTCAAACCATCGTGTGTATTGCAAGGTCAGCGATGCCAGTCACGTCAAAACAAATTTGCATTATTTTCTAAATCCTTGACGACATGGATCATCCGGGCGTCAAAGCAACCCGTCCACCCGTTCAGGTCGGCGTAGAACTTAGACCACCGCAACCAGGTTTGCGCCTCCGGTAAACCAGGAACCAGGTAGGTTCGGATTTTCGATGTGAGGAGGAGCACGACACCTCGTATGGGAAGAGAGCCTCAACCTAGATTAGTTTGTCAGTTTATCCGGCAGTTTTCAGAGGTCAAAATGCATAACACCGAGACCGTGAGACCCAACGCTGAGCAATCCAAACGGGACCTTACTTGCCCGCTGCTGTGTAGCATTCCTCTCGCGCGTGCTCGAGTACGCATTCCAAATTCGTCCTCCCCGGACATTGAAGGGCGAACAGGCAGAATTTGTCAGCAGAGTTTTTTTCTCTTCTGTTCACTTTGAGGCCATAGCGGCCCTCCCATGGACTTCGATTTCCATCCGTGTTTGCGCCAGATCGGCGGCACTACTAGCATGGCGGTGGCTGCACGCTGCTGACACCCGCTGGTTCCCCACAGCTGCAGCGGCTGCAGCAGCAGCAGCAGCAGCAGCAGGTCCACAAGGAACAACAGCTGCGCTTCCAGCAGCACCAGGAGCATCATAAGACTGCAAGATAGTCGGAAAAACAGAATGTCTCCTAATTGCAGCAGTAGAAGGTGGACGGAGGCGTCGTGCAGGCCCGCAGTTCCTCTCTTACGCGCGACCTTTCTTCTCCATCTTGCCTTCTTCTTCTCCTCCCTCGTCCTTCTCTTCCCTGCCGATCCATGCGTTGCTGCTTGGTTCGGCTCTAATCGCAAATCTCAAGATTCGAACCCCAACCCTAATCCTAATTCCAACTCCAAACCTGGTCAGGAGTCTGGACACGGGCGGAGTAGCAGAAGCGGTGTGGGGGGAGGCAGAGGGGGCAGGACAGAAGGGAGGGGGAAAGAGGCATGGGAAGGAGGAGGAGGAGGGGGAGATAGGCCTGGGTCGGCCTCGCGAACCACGTCAGCTTCCAACTCAGGGGGGCAGGATGGGAGGAGGAAGAAGAAGACGGCGAAAGGAGGTGCGGTATGGTTTGGTTGAGTTGATGGCAGTTGCTGCAGTAGTTGTCCTACTTTGTACTTGCTTACTCTTCTCCAACATGGCTCTGTCATTGAGTGAAGTGTTGTCAAAGCTGTTGTCCTTTGGTGCATTGTTGAGACAGCTGTCCTCCTCTGGTGCAGTCGCTGTGACTGCTGCTTTTCCATAAGTGCGTTTGTGACAGCTTTTTCTCCTGGAGCGTGCGTTTGTCACGGCTTTTGTCCTTTCGTTGTGGCAGCATTTGTCCTTGGCATTTGAATTTCCACATGGACCACATGCGATGTCTGGCACCACATGCGATGTATGGCACCACATGCGATGTATGGCACCACATGCGATGTATGGCACCACATGCGATGTATGGCACCACATGCGATGTCTGGCACCACATGCGATGTCTGGCACCACATGCGATGTCTGGCACCGCTGTGCGGGTGTGCCATCGTCCTCTGCTTTTTTTTCTCAAGTCCATCGTGTCCTCATCGCTCCACCCTTGTCCTGCTTTTGCACAGCGACCAGTCCATGCTCCACCCAACATTGGGCCCACACGTCCAACCCACATGTGCTGCCACCCACATGTAATGCAACCCACGTGCAACGCCCATGCAACTCAGATGCAACGTATATGCCACGCGTATGCACCCACATGCAACCCACATGAAACACACATGAAACACACATGCAACACACATGCAACCCACATGAAACACACATGCAACACGCATGCAACACACATGAAACGCACATGCAACACACATGCAACACACATGCAACACACATGCAACACACATGCAACACACATGCAACACACATGCAACACGCATGCAACACACATGCAACACACATGAAACACACATGCAAGACACATGCAACACACATGCAACACGCATGCAACACATGCAACACACATGCAACACACATGCAACACGCATGCAACACACATGCCACCCACTTGTGCCCAAAGGAGGTCAATCGCTTCGTGGCAGGCACAGCGTTCTTTTTGCGGCAGTGGTGCAAATTGTCCGCTGCACATTTTGAGTAGGCCAAGAAATGTCCTCGAGTGCGAGATGGAGAAATTCCGGAGAGGAGTTTGCCCTGTATCATTGTCGTTTGTTTTTATATCTGTCATGTTTTTCTTTTATACTGACAGCTTATTTGCTCCAGGAAAAGGGGTGCTGACCAAGCGAATGCTTTAACTGGTGAACGGTGTTGTTAGCATGCAATATCTCTTTCTTTTTTTTTTCCCCTCTTTCCTACGCCTCTCTTTGTGGGGGTTCTTTTCTTCTGCAGGCAAGGCAGCAAAGGGCGGCTGCATCTCGCAGGGCGGGCGATTCGCTGACTTTCCGTTTCCAGGGAAGCTTCCCAGGAAGGGTCCAAAGTCAGGCCGCGAGACGCTCTCGTTCTGTCGCGTCTACAAGGACAGCACGTGTTGCGGCAGAAACAACACCGACGATGTGCTGCTCTCTGTCAGGTTGGGCCACTCTATCAGGTTGGGCCACTCTGTCACTGTTTAAGGCGTGTAAAATTGTAATAGCTGACGATTCTCTTGCTGGTTAAAGCATGTTTGATTACAACGGCTGAGGACTCTGTCACTTTTACAAGACAGCACGTGTAATAACCCTACTTTTTTTCTTTTTCTTTCTTCTCTAGCTTTCCGTTTGCAGATTGCTTCAGTTGAGTTGAAACGCGACAGGAAAGTTAGACCTAAGACGTCTTATTCCTACTATAATTTTACTTTCGTTTGCAGATTGCTTCAGTTGAGTTCAGACGCGACGGAGCACTGCGCCGTTCTGTGGGAGGCGCTGGAGTGCGCCATCTGTCACCCCGTCATTGGCACGCAGCACGGTCCACCCGCGATCTGCAAATCATTCTGCGACCGAGTTTTTGCGGAATGCCCCAGCGCGTTCTTTGCCGGGGATCCAAAACTGCAGGTCAGTGCATGTGTGCGGGCCGTCGTCCGTACGTGTTGTGCGTCTCTTTTGAGAGTTTGTCTGGGGGAAGAAAATGTAGACGTGCTGCAAAACGTTCAATGTTTTTTCTGTTTTGTACTGTGTGTGCGGCGTCGTCCGTACATCTTGTCCGTCTCTTTGGAGGGTCTCCTGGAGAAGCCACAGAGGAATGAGGAGAAAGCCCCAGATGAATGAGGAGAAGCCACGGAGGAATAAGGAGAAGCCACAGAGGAATGAGGAAAACCTTTGCTACACACCAGCTTGAAATGTCCTATTTCAAAAGTCTCACATTCAGGTTTTCAATAACAGCTATTCAATTTTCGACTCTAGCGGATTCTAAGCCTCATCTTACCCAGATAGATATGCACACACGTATGCACGTCTGCCTGCCCTTGCCTGTCTGCAAGCCTGCCAGCCAGTCCGCCCGCCACTCGCCCGCCACTCCCCCGCCTGCCCTCCGCTCGACCGCCTGCCTGCCTGATCACCCGCCTGCACGTCCGACCGCCCGCCTGCTCGATCCCCCGCCTGCATGTCTGCCCGCTCACCTGCCTGATCATCTACCTGCTCGCCCGCCTGCCCGCCTGATTGCCTGCCTGCCCGCCCGCCCACCTGCCTGATCGCCTGCACGTCCGACAGCCCACCTCCCCAATCACCTGCCTGCATGTCTGCACGCCCACCTACCTGATGACCCGCCTGCACGTCCGCCCGCCCACCTGCCTGATCACCCCCCTGCACGTCGGACAGCCCACCTCCCCAATCACCTGCCTGCATGTCTGCACGCCCACCTACCTGATGACCCGCCTGCACGTCCGCCCGCCCACCTGCCTGATCACCCCCCTGCACGTCGGACAGCCCACCTCCCCAATCACCTGCCTGCATGTCTGCACGCCCACCTACCTGATGACCCGCCTGCACGTCCGCCCGCCCACCTGCCTGATCACCCGCCTGCTCGTCCGTCCGCCCACCTGCCTCATCACCCGCCTGCCCTCTGCCCGCACTCCCGCCTGTCTTATCACCCTCCTGCTCGTCCGCCCGTCCTCCTGATTGCCTGCGTGCCCGCCCGCCCGCCTGCTTTATCACCCGCCTTCTCGTCCGCGTGCCCGCTTGCTTGCCTGCCTGCCCTCCTGCCCGCTCGCCTGCCTGTCTGCCTGTCCACCCTCCTCATGCCCCGTTTGTCCACCTGCCTGCCTGCCTGCCTGCCTGCCTGCCTGCCCGCCCGCCCAACCTATGCCTCGGCCTCCATGACGTGTCCTGTCTGTCACGTTTGGTTGCGTTTGTGCTCACTGCAACTAACGCTTTTTTGGAGCATCGTCTGGGACAATTATGCCCTCTTTCCCTCCAATATGTCCCCCCTGCTGTGCTGCTGCGTTGCAGTTACTGCGGCCATGCAGCCCAGCAGACATGCTGTGCTCTCGGGGCACCGAGTGGGCGACGACAGGAACCGAGTTTTGCGCCCTCGCCGGCTTCGATGTCGTCCACAGACCAAGCTCCTCCGATCTGAGGACGTGCTTCGACGGGAGTGCGTCTTCCGTGATAGGAGTCGAATCGTGGGGTGAGGGAGGAAGTGATGGCAAGGGAAAGGGGGCGTCGCCCTCTGCGCATTCATCGTCGTCGTGGTGGCAGCAGCTAGAGGAGTGGATGGGTGTGGAGGAGATGGGCGGCGATTTCTGGGGCAGCCAAGTCATGTGGGCTGTGGCTGGCCTTGTTCTCACTGCAGCCGGTGCTTTTCTGAGGTATGGCACATCGTCAGACACGGTCTGATGGGGAGAGTTGCGGGACGGGGGGGGGGGG
>SZWC01026776.1:3530-31709 GCA_023375785.1 Penium margaritaceum
CAGGTGTCAAACTGTCAGCTGTCCAAGTTTCGGGCTGATCCAACGGTCGGATTGGAAGATGCAAGATGTGCCTTGGATCAGGGGATGTCTTCCCTGATTGAGGGGATGACCTCCTTAATTTAAGGAGTGACATCGGCCGAGGCGCGCACGCTTCGGGTTAGCCGAGGCGCGTGCGCTTCGGCTGCCAAAGGAACTCCTTAGCTATTTATGCCTTGTACTTGCCATTGTCTCAACTACTCCTTCACTTGATGTCTCTTGTTTGAGCTGTGCGCTTGAGACTGAGCTTGATATGAACTGCTAAGGTGGTTGTAATCTTGCTCGTGTGAGAGTGCTGACTTAATTTGTTGGGCTCTCACACCAAGGAAGAAGAAGGCTTAGAGGGCGGGAGCCCCTAAGACCTTGAGCGAAAGCACCTGGGTAGCTAGGTCTCACCAGAGGCATAGTTAATTCCTTGGGGGTGATCGTGATCCTTGGGTGAAATTCCCTTGGACGGTCGGCAGTTGCCATTGGCTCGGCGCTGTTTTCTAGACCGGAGCCTCAGGCCACGTGACTCAGGAATAACAGTTGTCACACGCTAACCTAGCGTTGATGCCTAGTGTCACGGCAAGTGGTTAGGAAGGTTCGTAGAAGCTTCTCTCCTCGTAGGCGTATGTGCAAGCCTCGTAGGTACGGGTGCATAGGAGCCAGCTTGGGTCTCCTAGGTGCAGGCATAGGCTTTGTATGCAGAGGCGCAAACCTTGTAAGCGTAGGCACAGGCCTCCTAGGTGCAAACGTGGGACTTCGTGGACTGCGTGGGTCTCGTAGGCGCAGGCGCGGGCCTCGTAGGCACAGGCACGTGCCTCGTAGGTGCAGGCCTGGGCCTTGTAGGCCCTGGCGCAGGTCTCATAGGCACAGCTACGAGCCTCGTAGGCACAGGCGAGGGCCTCATATGCACAGGGCTTGGCCTTCTAGGCGTAGGCGTGGGTCTCGTAGGCAAAGGTATGGAACTTGTAGGCGCAGGCATGGACTTTGTAGGCGTAGGCGCGGGCCTCGTAGGCGCACGCACCGGCCTTTTAGGCACAAGCGTGGGCCTAGTAGGTGGAGGCTTGGGCCTCATAGGCCCTATGCCTGTGCCTATAAGAAGGTGTAAACAGGTGTAAGAATGTGTAAGTGAATGGGAGTATATGTAAGTACGTGTAACTATGTGAAAATATGTACAAGTATGAGTAGGAACGCGTATGTATGTATAAGCATGTGTAAGTACGTACAAGTACGTATAACTACGTGTAAGTATGTGTAAGTACGTGCTATTATGTGTAAGTACGTGTAAGTACGTGCAAGTGCGTGCAAGTGCGTGCAAGTACGTATAGATACGTATAATTACATGTAAGTGTATGTAAGTATGTGTAAGTACGTAAAAGTATGTGGAAGTACTTGAAATTACGTGTAAGTACATGTAAGTAAGTGGAAGTGCAAATAAGCACGTGTTATTACGTGTATGTACATGGAAGTACATGTAAGTATGTTTCTGTATGTGCAATTACATGGAAGTACATGTAAGTATGTGTAGGCATGTGTAAGTACATGTAAGTACATGTGATTACATGTAAGCATGTATAAGGACGTGTATGTACGTGTAAGTACATGTAATTTAGTAGAAGTATATGAAGGTACGTGAATGTATGTGTAAGTGCATGTAAGTATGCATAAGTATGTGTAAACATGTGTAAGTACGTGGAATGACGTGAAAGGAATTGTAAGTATGTGAAAGTACATGTAAGTATGTGTAAGCATGTGTAAGTATGTGTAAGCATGTATAGGTACGTGTAAGTACGTGAAAGCACATGTAATTACGTGTAAGTACGTATATGTGCGTGTGATTGCCAATAAGCACGTGTCAGAACGTGTAAGTACGTGTAAGCATGTGTAAGCATGTGTAAGCATATGTAAGCACATGTATGTATGTGTAAGCACGTGCAAGTACGTGGAAGTATATGCAATTACATGTATGTGTAATTGTGTGTAAGCAAGTGTAAGTATGTGTAAGTACATATAAGCACATGTAAGCACGTGTAAGTACACGTAAGTACATGTATGCATGTGTAGGTATGTGTATGTACATGTCAATTGCCTAACAATTGACTGTAATGACGTGTAAGCACATTTAAGCTTGTGTAACTACACATAAGCACAAATAATTATGTACAAGTATGTGTAAGTATTTGTCAGTTTGTGTAGTTATGTATAAGTACGTATAAGTACGTATTTGTACGTGCAATCATGTGTAATTATTTGTAAGGAAGTGCAAGTATGTGTACGTTTGTGTACGTATGCATAAGCATGTGTTAGTACATATAAGTACATGCAAGTACGTGTAAGTACACATCAATACGTGTAAGAACATATAAGAACGTGAAATTACGTGAAAGCATGTAGAAGTATGTGTAAGTATGTGTAATTACATGTAAGTACATGTAAGCAAGTACAAGTACATGGAAGTTCGTGTAAGTGCGTGTAAGCACATGTAAGCAAGTGCAAGTACGTGTCAGTTTGTGTAAGTACATGTAAGTACATGTAAATACGTGTACGTACGTATACGCGTGTGTAAGTACATGTATGTACGAGTAATTATGTACAAGTATGTGTAAGTACATGTAAATACATGTCAGTACGTGCAAGTACGGGGAAGTTTGTGTAGTTACGTGTAAGTATGTGTAGGTATGTATAACTATGTTTATATACATGAAAGCATGTGTAAGAAAATGTATGTACGTGTAAGGACATGTAAGTACGTGTAAGTGAGTGTAAGTACGTGTGAGCACGTGTAAGTACATGTAAGTACATGTAGGTATGTGTAAGTACATGTAAGAAAGTGTAGGTACATGTAAGTATATATTAGTACATGCAAGTACGTGTAGGTACCTGCAAGTATATGTCAGTGCGTGAGGTATACGTAAGTACGTATAAGAACGTGTCATTATATCGAAGCACGAGCAATTAGGTAAAAGTATGTGGAAGCAAGTATAAGTACATGTAAACACATGCAAGTATGTGTTACTACGTGTACGTACATACAAGTACATGCAATTACATGTATGTATAAGTGCATGTAAGTATGTGTAAGTATGTGTAAGTACGTATAAGCAAGTGTAAGCACGTGTTGGTTCATATAAGTACGTGTTAGTACATGTAAGTAGGTGTAAGATGCGTAAATATTTGTAGCTAAATGGAGCCAGGTGTCATTACATATAAGTATGTGAAGTACGTGTAAGTACGTGAAAAAACATGCCAGTATGTGTAAGTACGTACCCCTTGGCATGCCTAGGTAGAGGGATGTCTTTATAGGCTGGATTTGTGGATATTTCAGCTGGAGGTCTTTGTAATGGTCTAAACTCAACTCCGACTCTTGTGTTTAAAGCTTCACAATGTAATGGATATGTTGAAACTTGAATCACTCGATTCCACTGGTGTTTCATGATGTTATGGAGTTTCAAAGTTGGGGTTGTACTTATGGTTGGGCATACATGGGTTTTGTATAGGCAACATTGAGTTTGAGTCGAATCCTTGTGGGATGCAGCTGTGATCCAATCGGGCCCTTGGGATTAATTCCTCATTTTTTATGAAGGAATATGTTATTTGGTGGAGATTGGGCCCTGTAAAGGTTGCATGGACCCAAAAGGAGTTCAAAAACATGAAAGGTATTCCTTGAGATGCCCAGGTACGAGGGATTTTCTCGGAGGCTAGAAGTGTGGAAAATTTAGTTGGAGGTCTCTATAATGGTCCAAACTCAAATCCATTGACAGATGAGTACCTTCTGGTGTTTCAAATTCTGAAATTGCACAATGTAACAGACCTGTAGCAACTTGAATCACTTTATTTGTATTCACATATGAGGACGTTGTGGCTATTCAAAATTTGGATTTTTCTCAAGTTGAGATGTACCTGAGTGCTACACAGGAGTTGTTTGGTTTGAGCTAATCCCTGAGTGGTTTGTAGTTGTGATATAATTAAGAACTCTTATTGTCCTCATTGGGTGTTAGTTGATACATGATTTGGTGGGGCTTAGGCTCTGTTTAGCGTAGATAGACACAGAAAAAGTTCAAACATACCAAAGATACCCCTTGACATTCCTAGCCAAGATGTATGATGCAAAAGGCTGAAATGGTGGATAGTTTAGCTAAATGTCTAAAAAATAATCAAATTTCAAATCTGACTCTTGATTCTCAAACTCAGCAATGTAATAGATATGTAGCACCTTCAACTACTTGATTCCATTGGCATTTAAGGATGTTATGGACTTTCAAAGTTTGGGTTGTGTTTAAACTTGCAAATACTTGGGTGTTGCATAGTGGAGTGTGTGAGAACTGCGGTGATCTACTACTTTAGCATGGCGCAGTCAATATTCCAATCAGAGTCTCCAAGAAGAATTCATAGGTTTTTCTGTGAATTTACTGGGTATGGCTCGACAGAGAATTTCCTCCTTCGATGGGCCATATGTTCTCTGATGAAAAAAAGAACTCATAAAAGGATTAAAACGAGGCATGTGTGGGAGCATGCGCATGAGGACAGCGCATGCCTCCTGGAGCAGAGGCATGTGCAATGTTGCACAGGCTAGCTGGAGGCATGGAGCAGTGTGTGGGCGTCAAGTGGAGACCGCCCTGCACCGGCGGTCCGGAGGCACGAATCAGTGTGTCTCTCTCATTGTCATGTGGAAAACGTACATGGAGAGCTCTGGTGCAAGCTTCACATTGACGATGATCAACAGACCACGTGTGATCATGTGGTAGCAGCAACAAAGCAGGTGCAAAGCCTCTAGGAGAAGCAGTTTGCTGAGAAGTTACACCGTGGAACGTGATGAAGCTTCCTTGGGAAGGAAACTTCCTCATGACTCAGATGGAAGCAAGTAATAACCAAGGTGGAGAGAAAGCTTCCACGGAGAGGAAGCTTCCCTATGAAAGAAGTTTCCCCAAGCCAGGGTTCAAGACATCAACGGTTTATGTTCATCAGAAAGGACTGTTGAGATGCAAGCATTCTCGCTCCGGTGATCAATGGCTCTTACTGATCAATGAGAAGCCACAGGATTCAAGGATTTCAAACATGGTGATAACTTGCATCTAAAAAGCCACATGGTCAGCTGTGGTACAAGAACCACGATTATGGTGAAACTTAGGGAGCCCGGTGGGAGCCCGGTGTGAGGGATTTTCTACTTGGACCATCCTAAAAACCAACAAAAATAAAGGTGAAACTTCACCGTACACCAAAGGAAGCTTCTCCAATCACTACCAAAGCAGTCAACTTGCCAGGGCCACAAGTGTAAAGGCGACAGTCCAGGCATACTCAATTATCTTCAGAGGCTGATCTTCAGTGGCTGATCTTCAGTGGATCATCTTCAGATTCAAACGCCAGTCAATGGTCTAAACCTCCAAGATCCATGTAATCCTAGCTCTGCCTGCCAGCCTGGGTTGAGGTCACTGCTCAAGATCCCTCCAAAGGCCTCTACAAGCCTGGTTTTACTTGCCAGCCTGGGTGGAGGTTATTGCTGAAGATCCCTCCAAGACCCCTGTAAGCCTGGCTTTTCTTGCCAGCTTGTGTGGAGGACACTGCTCAAGATCCCTGCAAGACCCCTGTAAGCTTGGCTCTGCCTGCCAGCCTTGGAGGAGGATGACCTGTTTTCTACCACAGCTTGGTGATTGTGCCAAGACGAGTCAGAATCTACAAGAGATGCCTCTGATAACCCTGTTGGCCTGGCAGGTACTGCCAGCCCAACAAGGAGGTGACCCTGACATCCTGAAGGCCTTCCATCACAGGAGCATTTATGGTCAATCACCCCAAAAGTACACTCTGATAAACTAGTGTACAAAATTGGAACATATGTGGAGGATGTTTCCGGGAAATGAGCTACCATTGATAGGAATGCTTTGAGGAAGTTTCATGTAAATCCTAAATACACAGAAGCTTTAATGTATAATACACTGGAACTTTCATTGAAATTCATTCAAGTCCTCATATCCTTAAAAAAACTTTCACAAATAAAAATTCTGATTAGGGGTTTGGGTAATTGTTTTTTACTTTCCAGGGCACCTGTCAAGCCCCACGGTAGCGGGGCCTGGCATGTTCCCTTTCTTTTAGCATGACACCCACCCTAACCCGACGGTTCAATCCATGAAACTACGGGTTTGAGAGTTCGCCATTGCCAACCCTCACACATGTCCTTAATAACCCCCCCAAACTTCAAGAAAACCCCTAGTTGCATTGTGGGGTTGGGGTTTCATCTTTTTACTTGCCTGGGCACCTGCCAAACCCCGCGATAGCGGGGTCCGACAGGTTCCCTTTCTTTGACCAAGAAAGGCGGCACCTCTAAGGTGACCCCTATTGTGACATACATTTCTCATTGATACGTTTGTTATAGATTTCCTGACACTGTCTTGTCGTTCTTTCTTGTGTGGTCTTATCGTGGCCATTTTTTTGTTTGGTGGAGTAATCTGTTGTGGTTGCGGCAGGTCACTTGTCGCATCTGCGACATCTTGACTGCAGCTTTCACGGAAAAAAAAACACTGCCGTTCAAATGAAAATGAAGGGATGTTTCTGTCTGATTTTGGGGGGGGGGGGACTACATTCGTCCCGTACTAATTGCCTCTTTATGGTCAATCATAGAACTGGCATCGATGGGTTTCGACGGGTTTGGATGCCATGCGTGGACAAACCCGTCTCCTAATGGCACATTAGTTACAAAAACATCTGTCGCGGATACTGGTAGGCAACTTATAGCTTATTTGAACTTACGATCTTCGTAGATGTATGCAGATTGACGTCCAATGGCAAAGATGAAACTAATTTATTCGTCGGATGGACAATGTGCTTATGAGAAAATCCTTGCAGTTGGGGGGGGGGAGCAAATCCTTCCATCGATGGCCGTCGATCGACGTTCATAGAGATAAATACACTTCTGTATTACGAACAGTGTCTATCAGATACACTCACAGATACACTGTCCCAATACACTTTCACATTGGGGGGGGGGTGGTCTTGAGCTCTCGCTACCTCCCCCTCCCCCCCCCCTGCCCCCCGGTCGAAAGTGTATTGCGGCAGTGTATTGGGAAGTGTATCTAGATGGGGGTTGACCAAATACACAAGTGAACAAATACAGTAGTGTATATTATTACACGCTTGTACTATGCACTCCCCGATACACTCCCCCAATACACTCAACGTGTTCTGGGAGGGGGGGGGGAGGGACGTGCTTAAGGTTTGCTTCGTGTTCTTCCAAATGATAAGTATTCATGGGACAATGTGCGTACCAGGAAAAACTTGCAGTTTGTGTTTGACGGAGTCTGTGGATGTATGTAAATCGACGGTGACAGGAATTTTGCAACATTTTCTTGAGAAATACACTTGTGCATTACAAACAGTGTCTATCAGATACACTCACAGATACACTGCCCCAATACACTTTCACATTCCATGGGGGGTTGAGAGGGACTTGAGCTCTCACTACCCCCCCCCCTCCCGGGTCAAAAGTGTAGTGCGGCAGTGTATTGGGAAGTGTATCTGGACGGGGGTTTACTTGAAACACAAGTGAACAAATGCATTAGTGTACATTATCGCACGCTTGTGCGATACACTCTTCGATACACTCCCCCAATACACTCAATGTGTTCTTGGGGGGGGGGACGTGCTTAAGGTTTTTCTTTGGGTTCTTTCAAATGACAGGTAGTAATGGGACAATGTGCGTAGGAGAATAAACTTGCAGTTTGTGTTTGACGGAGTCCGTGGATGCTCGTAGATGAACGGCGATAGGAATTTTGGAACATTTTCTTGAGAAATACACTTGTGCATTACTAACAGTGTCTATCAGATACACTCACAGATACACTGCCCTAATACACTTTCACATTCCAGGGGGGGTTGAGAGGGTCTTGAGCTCTCGCTACCCCCCCCCCCCGGTTGAAAGTGTATTGCGGCAATGTATTGGGAAGTGTATCTGGATGGGGGTTGAATGAATACACAAGTGAACAAATACATTAGTGTACATTATCGCATGCTTGTACAATACACTCCCCAATACGCACCACTTGTTCGGGGGGGGGGAGGGGGGGAAGGGGTGCTTAAGGGGGGATACGTGCTTAAGGTTTTGCTTTGTGTTCTTTCGAATGACAGGTGTTCATGGGACAATGTGCGTATGAAGAAAAACTTGCAGTTTGTGTTTGAGGGAGTCCGTGGATGTACGTATATCCACGGCGACAGGGATCCCGGAACATTTTCTCAAGAAATACACTTGTGTATTACCAACAGTGTCTATCAGATACACTCACAGATACACTGCCCCAATACACTTTCACAAATTAGGGGTGGGGAGGTGGGGACAACTCGCACCTCCCCCTCTGAAGTTGAAGTGTATTGTGGGAGGTTTATCGGGTAGTGTATACGGAGGAGGGTCCTTTTCGTACACAAGTGTATGAATACACTTGTATAATTTTTCTATCGTAAGCAAGATACACTTTGCAATACTCTCCCCCAATACACTCGCGGTGTCTTTGGGGGAGGGACAATCGACTTTGAGCGAATCACGCTCGCGGCACTTGTGGACTTTCAAGAAAATGACTGCATGCCCTTTTCTCCCACAAAGACTGAACTCTATTCCATTTCTAGAACTTGATCACATGCTGTGTTGGAAAAGTATACCTTACGATATTCATAGGACACAAATAGGTGACCCTACAAATCATTGACTATGTTTTTTAACTAGCGTAGAAAATTATGCTACAATTCACTTTAAATGTTTATAAACTCTCTTCAAATAATGTCACATTTTTTCACTCAGAAATTAGTGATGTAATAAGTGTATACATGCTAGTAAACTTCTGAGAAGTGAAGGTAATGGAGTAGTAGTATACATAGGTAATGAAGTGTATAAAAGAGGGGTGATTAACCATAACTCCACAGGAGATGATGGGTGCGTTGAGACCCTTGCGTGGACAGCCTTCACGGCCTAGCAAGGAGTTGCCTCCTAGTTTGGGATCAAGAGATGCGTCAGAGCATGGACATCAGCTCCATTTAGCTGCTGGTACTTGGAAAGATCTTGTTCTTGTACTTTGTAATATTAACAAGATTCAATTCCATATTCTGACTTCCGTTCAGTTTGTTTGACACACCAAAGATCATGGGACAGCAAGGACCCCCTTGCTGTTGTGAAGGCTCCGCAATGAAGCAGTTGGCCATTCCTGCGTGTGTCCCCACAACAACTCAACATGGTATCAAAGCAGTAGGCTCTATGTCCAACCAGTGCAGCAGCAACAATAGCAGGAGTGTGGATTGGTGAAGCCACCCTTCACCTTCCTTGTAGAAGCTTGAGGAGGAGAAGTTGGCCATATTCTCTCAAGCATGCAGCGCAACTACTCTTCATAACGTTCGGCCTGCACATGACAAGTGCATCTATATATCATGCCCATCATGGTATACTAACAGTGGGATTATGGCCCAAACAAGAGCAGAAGTAGCAGCTCGAGCATGGAAAGAAGACACCGTTCATCTTCTTTCATGAGGTGTGGTGCAGACGTCTGACGTGGCACTCCACATGCACTAGACAAAGGAAAGAAGAGCACGAGGGTGAAAGAGAGCGGCGATACACAGGCTGCACAACCTCATCATCCATCGGTGCATTCATATGTGTCCATGAGCTTGAGAGAAAGCTCCCATGTGGCAGAGCCAACGCAAGGAGATGAAGACCCAAGCAGCTTGGCCGAAGAAGCATTACGCATGCTTCAACTAAAAACCGCACATCAAGTAGTAGAGCGAGCAAAAAAGGGTACATAAAGACAGCAAGACACAAGCAAAGCAGTAGAGTTTCCACCAGAAGACAAGTAACGTGGTGGCAATAGCAAGTCAGCTCACCACCATCGGGAGCGGCGTCTCAACGACCGCAATAAGGCAGAGTGTTTCATCAAAAACTTGGCTTCAGCCTTCTGCATTTTCATTTCCCTTTGTCCATTATGCAACAGGAGCAAAGGAAGCAGGCGAAGAGGAAAATGATGAAGACAAAGTAGGAGAGCATATGAAAAAATGCTGAGGAGTTCTGAAGGGGGAAAGAGCTCCTATGACAGCAGGCATCCCCAACACGTAGCGGTGAAAGCAGCACTTTCAGTTTCATGCATCACGAAGGCTCTTGGCATCAGCCCACAACAGCCAAAACACCTCATGGATACTCAACGAGGCTCTTCTGCACACTCGTCTCTGCCTATGTGGAGTGATGAGGCTCTAATCGGCTGTGTGATCATCTCCATCTAGACATTTGTAGGAGAAGAGAAGGATGGTAAGGACGACCTCCATGATGGTGGAGGAGGTGTAGATCCTCTGTCTATTAGACAGAGGATCTACAGCTTCAAGAAAAACAACAGAAGGAGAATACCCAGCTTTATTGGTTGGCTGGGAGCAGCCATGGAAACGTCTCCATCAAAGTGGCTGTAATGATGGCACATAAGCCAGCAGCAGCACTCGTGAGAAAATGCAACAATTCGTTTGCAAGAAGGGGCATGTGATGTCCAAGGGGAGAGGAGTCCAAGGTTCTTGTTGGAACTTGAAGCAACGTGTGTAGTGTTCAAAAGCTAAAGAATGAAACTTTGTCCTGTTGGAAAGTGGTTGTAGTAAGCCAACCTCATGGAGATGGCATGCGCTGTAGATTTATGCTCGATGAAAACATTCATGCCGTGTCGGCAGACGGTTGCATTATGCCCATCTCATGGTATTTAGTCCCAGTCACCCCAAATTCATGCACTACTATATCTCTGTACACCACACATCCTTCTGTACACGTAAATTCCATGTACCTTCCTCGTACTCACCCATGCATTATGGTAACTTTCATAGAATATTCCTGGTTGCATTGGAGGAAAAATTTACATAATGAAGAATCTTACGTGTAACTGTACATAAACTTACACTTTGAGAAACATTAGAAGAATCCCGGTTGTGTACATGTCCTGTCACTTCTATAAATTTCCTCCTCCTTGTACACAAGTGTACTTTTTTATATCATCATTATTTAAACTTCTCTCCACTCCCTTATACACTCCCCTCATACACTTTCCACTGGCCGGGGGGAGGAGACGGTGGGGGGAGGAGGGGGGGTCCAAAGGACGAAAGCGTATACAACAAGGGTCTGAAGGATTTCATCCCTAACCAAGTAACGTTACGTTGAAATAACACATTTGTGTGAATGATAACAGATCACTTCCATTAATTTTCTCCTCCTTGTTCAGGAGTGTACATTATGTATGTCACTGTCATACCATATTGTTTTAACTCCCCCATAGACTCCCCTCATACACATTCCACTAGAAGGAGGGGGGGAGAGGGGGGTTCCAAATGGCAAAAGTATACAAGGCAAGTCTATGAAGGAGTACATGACTGAACAAGTGACGTTACGTTGAAACAATTAATTTGTGTACATGATCTCATACAACTTGCATGATGTTTCTCCTCATTGTACACAAGTGTACTTTCGTATACCGCCATCATAAAAATTTCTGTTCACTCCCTCATACAATCCCCTCATACACTTTCCACTTGACGGGGAGGAGGGGGAGTGGAGTCACGGGAGGAGGATATGAAGGAGTGTATCACTTAACAAGTGACGTTACACTGAAATAATGCACTTGTGTACATGATATCACTTATATGAAGTTTCTGCTCCTTGTACACAAGTGTACTTTTGTATGTCATTGTCATACCAGATTTTGTTCACCCCCTCATACAATCCTCCCATACACTTTGCACTTGATGAGGGGGGGGGGTTGGGGGATTCCAAAGGGAAAAAGTGTACGATGTAAGTTAATGAAGGAGTGTATTACCTAGCAAGTGATGTTATGTTAAGGAATCCATTTCTGTACATGATCCCATAAAACTTCCATGAAGTCTGTCCTCCTTGTACACAAGTGTACAAGGAGGAGAGTCTTATTCTTGTATGTCACTGTCATACCAAATTTTGTTCACTCCCTCGTACAATCCCCTCATACTCTTTCCTCTTGATGGAGGAGGGGGATGAGGTCAAGGGGAGGTGGGGTACAAACGACAATTTTGTATGAGGCAAATGTGAGAAGGAGTGTATCACTGAATAAGTGATGTTACGTTGAAATAAGATACTTTTGTACATGATCTTTTATACACTCTATGATGTTTCTTCTCCTTGTACACAATTGTACTTTTGTATGTCAATATGATACAAAATTCTGTCCACTCCCTCATACTATTCCCTCATACACTTTCCACTTGATGGGGGAGGAAGGTGGGAGGGGAGGTCAAGAAGACAATAGTGTATGAGGTAAGTGTACGAAGGAGTTTACAAATAAACAAGTGACGTTAAATTGAAAAAACACATTTGTGCACATGATCACCTACCACTTATGTGAAGTTCTCCTTCTTGTACACAAGTGTACATTTGTATGTCCCCGTCATATCATCTTTTTTTCACCCCCTCATACACTCCCCTCATTCACTTTCCACTTGACCGGGGGGAGGGGAGGGGGGAGGGGGGATTGGGAGGAGGGGGTTCCAAAAGACAAAAATGTGTGAGACAAGTATACAATGGAGTGTATCACTTAACAAGTGATGTTACGTTGAAGTGATACATTTGTGTACATGACGACCGATCACTTCTATGAATTTTCTACCCCTTCTACACAATTGTACTTTTGCATGTCACTACCATACCAAAGTTTGTTCACTCTCCCATGCAATCCTCTCATACACTTTCCACTTGACAGAGGTGGTGGGGAGGGGGTCAGGAAAAGGGGGGATCCATACGACAAAAGAATACGGGCAAGTGTATGAAGGAGTGCATCATCTAACAAGTGATGTTATGTTGAAACATTGAATTTGTGTACATGGTATCATATAACTTATATGAAGTTTCTCCTCCTTGTACACAAGTGTACTTTTGTTTACCGCTATCGTAAAAACATTTGTTCACTCCTTCATACACTCCCCTCATACACTTTCCACTTGGCGATGGGAGGGGGGGTGGGGCGGTCCAAAAGACAAAAGTGTATGAGGTAAGTGTATGAAGGATTACATCACTAAACAAGTGATGTTACAATAAAACAATAGATTTTTGTGCGTGTTTTCATACAACCTCTATGATATCTCTCCTCCTTGCACACAAATGTACTTTTGTATGTCGCTATCGCACAAAATTCGGTTCACTCCCTCATACACTCCCCTCATACACTTTCCACTTTTCAATGGAGGGGGGAGGTGGAGGTGGGTTCAAAAGACAAAAGTGTATGAAGTAAGTATATGAAGGAGGGTATCACTGAATAAGTGATGTTAGATTAAAACAGTACATTGTGTACATGATCACCTACCACTTCTGTGAAGTTTAACCTCCTTGTACATCCGTGTACTTTTGTATGTCATTGTCGTACAAAATTCTGTTCACTCTCTCATACACTCCTCTCATACAATTTCCACTTGAGGGGAGGGGGTCCAAAATACAAAAGTGTTTGAGGTAAGTATATGGAGGAGTGTTTTACTAAACGAGTGACGTTACAATGAAACAATAATTTTTTTCACTAAGGAATTTAAACAAAACATGTATAGACAGTGCCACCACTATTTGCCCCTCTCACATCCTAGAAACTTGTATGCACATAACCACATCTACTGTACACTCGTCCTCTAGTGTCTTAAAGTGGTCTGATTAACTCTAACTCCCTCATGGAGGTAGCATGCGTGATGGAGTTGTGCTCCACGGACAATGTTCCTTTCATGTTGGCAGATGGTTCCTGTAAGCCCACCTCGTGGAGGAAGCATGCGTGATGGAGCTCTGCTCCATAACCAATGTTCCTGCCGTGTTGGCAGGTGGTTACAATAAGCCCGCCTCATGGAGGTGGCATGCTTGGCGGAGCAATGTTCCACGGGCGCAGTGCCAGTGGAGATCCTCACGCTTTGATCAAGTGTGGCAGCAGACTTGCGAGGCCTTGAGCGTCACCGCAATGATCCGGGCCTTCACCAATGAGGGGGAGGAGGCTGGAGGGAGCAACAATCTCTCTGAGAGATTTCCATTCTGACTGGAATGCTTTATGGTCACAATGAAGTGCCGAATAAAAAGGGAAGAGTTGGTGAAAAGCAAATGCTCAATTTGTCTGTTAAAAAAGAGCTAAAAATGTGTGAGGAAGGTCCTCCATCACCATCGGCAGCAGAGCGCCATTCTACAACTACAAAGGAGTAGATGGCAGCAGTGGTTTCTACATGGATCCGCAGCAACATTCATCGTAGTTGGATGTACAAAAGTGGGTCAGACCACTTTTGGTCCAAGTTTTCAGGTTTCACCGTCAACATCACTGGTTATAGTCAGCATCGAGGAGCTGCATCACCTCTACATATACTACACGTTCAGAGAATTAGAAGAACAGCAAAGCCAAGGGAGCCATTTCTAGATGTTCCCTGGACTGCTCACTTTCGTGCCAACTTGGGACTTGAACACGTCAGCTCAGGATTTCTGACAAGAAGCAAACCATCATTTGAAGCCAGCACAGAAAGCGTCTAGAAAGGGCAGGCAGGCAATTGAGCAAAAACAAAGGAGGAAGAGGAGGAATCACTTGCTTGTAGTGAAAAAAGACCCCCAGAAGAAAAAAAGGAAGGACGATGAGGAGTCGTCGCTCGCTCTCGCGAGCAGAATAGGACCTCCTGAGAAGAAAAACAAACAAGGAGACCGCTTGCTTGCATGAGCGAAACAGGTCCCTGGAGCCCCAGCTCGGCTGGCTCCAAAGTGACGGGAGGAGGGGAGGTCTGCATAGGACCTCACACCAGCTCACCGCCTTAGCGAGTTATGACAGAAGAGCCTGCCGCGACGGCAGGCTTGACCGCGGCGAAGCACTACAGCAACATCAGGCACGACTGTGGCAAAGTCCCAACCGCAACGGCATGCCCTAACAAATCCCCCAACCGGCGGCGGAGAGCGAGTGGGAGCCAAGCTGCGAGCCGACTATGGAAAGCAAGAGGAAGAGAGAAAAAGGGAAAAAACTGCTGGCGAGTATTTCGCACAGCCAGCTAGCTCACGGGGAGATCCCAGCCAACCAGAAAGGAAAATACTTTTGGTTGGCGAGGAGCTGCGAGCTTCAAATTTGCCGGAGAAAAACGTCGAGACGGCCAAGTATGTGGCCAGCACACAAGGTCCCAACCAAAAAATGCGGCAGCTAAGTGGGACGCTATTGATTCACACTTCCCATCCTGAAACTGCACCAGCGGGACTCGGAACAACAAGACCCAAAGTGACGCGATGGAACAGCCAAGATGGATATCTCTAAGTAGTAGAGACCCCCCTTCGTGGAGAGCAGACTCAAAAATGACCCAGAATCGGTTGTGGAGGGCTGGAAGGGTACCAGCCGTGCCACAGCCATGGCGCAAGATCACAGCAAGACCTCCAACAAGGAGGAGGTGGAGAAGCAAATCAGAGCAATTCAAGGGCAGCAGCCTCAAGGGAAGCAACTATTGAATTTGAGGTATCACTGGAGGCGGCGACCTTTTGTACTCTCTCGCGGAAGTGCTCACGACAGTGGTCCTGGAAGCGGTCCTAGCAGATGGCCCCAGAGGCGGTCCCAATATGCAGCCACCACCTCACTTGGGACAACCCAAACCCATGCATGGTGGTGCATGAGACGGTGAAAACGGCTACGAGGGGTTGCTTTAGCCACTAGTAACAGCAAGAAGCTGGAGTGGTGAGGCGACCCCAAGCTCACTCAAAACAGTTTTGTGGAGCCATCTAGGAGCTTCACAACCCGAAAATTGCCCTTGACAGTCCCGGAGGAGCCAAACCCGAGCCAAGAAACGATGGTGCTCGAATGTTTTGAGCACCAAAACCACCAATCAAATTATTGGAGAGGATTCTACATCCAACAGGAGTAGTGAACCTCCAAAGGCCTCGTCATTTTTATAATTCTCTCCTCGAACAGCGTCTATCGTTGTCAGCTTCATCAGTGCAACCATTAAGGGGGAGTGTTGGAGTGCGCAATCAGTGCGCTCATCTACTGCTTAGCATGGCGTATTCAAGACTCCAATCGGAGGCCCCAAATAGAATTTACGGGTCTTTTTGTGAATTCACCAGGTGCGCCTCGGAAGAGAATTTCCTCCTTCAAAGGCCCATATCTTCTCCGATGAAAAACAAATCCTAGAAGGTGTGAAAGGAGACATGTGTAGAAGCATGCGCATGAGGAAAGCGCATGTCGCCTGGGGCAGAGGCATGTACAATGCTGCACAGGCTAGATGGTCAGGTGGGACCACACTTGACTCAGCTAGACGCATGGAGCAGTGTGTGGGCGTCAAGTGGGGATCTCCTTCCACTGGCGGTTCGGAGGCACAACTCAGCGTGCCTCTCTCATTGAAATGTGGAAACCTTATGTGGAGAGCTCTGGTGCAAGCTTCATGGTGACGACGATCGACGGACCACGTGTGATTATGTGGTAGCAGCTACAAAGTAGCTACAAAGCCTCTGGAAGAAGTACCTTACGGAGAAGCTGCGCTGTGGAACCTAAGAAAGCTTCCTTGAAAAGGAAGCTTTCTCATGACTCAGATGGAAGCCATCAACAACCAAGGTGGAGAGGAAGCTTCCACGGAGAGGAAGCTTCCCTGCGGAGGAAGTTTCCTCAAGTCAGGGTTTGAGAAATCAAAGGTTGATGTTCATTTGAAAAGACCGTGGAGATGCAAGCATTTTGGTTACAGTGGTCAACGACTCTCCCTGATCCGTGAGAGGTGGAGGATTCAAAGATTCCAAGCATAGTGATGACTTGCACCTACAAAGCCATGTAGCCAGGTATGGTACAAGAACTATGTTTGTGGTGAAACTTCAACGTGCAGGAGAAAGAAGCTTCTCCAACCACCGCCAAGGCCACAAGTATAAAGAGGCGGTGGTCCAGACACACTCAGTTATCTTCAGTGGCTGATATGTAGTGGCTGATCTCCAGTGAATCATCTTCAGATTCAAACGCCAATCAATGATTTCTTCCTCCAAGCCTGGCTTTACATGCCAGCCTGGGTGGGGGTCACTACTAAAGATTTGTCCAAAGGCCCTGTAAGCCTGGCTCTACCTGCCAACTTGGGTGGAGGTCATTGCTGAAAATCTCTCCAAGATCCCTGTAGGCCTGGCTCTACTTGCTAGATTGGGTGGAGGATACTGTTGAAGATCCCTCCAAGGCCCCTGTAAGCCTGGCTTTGCTTGCCAACCTTGGAGGAGAAAAACCTCTTTGTTGGTGGCCAGTCTACCAAAATGTGGTGGCTCTGCCAAGACCAGCCAAAATATACAAGAGAGGCCTCTGATGAACGTGTAGGCCTTGCAGGTACTGCCATCCTGGCAAGGAGGTAGCCTTGATGTCTTGAAGACCTTCTATCATTGGAGATGATGGGTGTACCGAGACCCTTACGTGGACGGCCTTGACGGCCTGGCAAGGCATTGTGTCCTAGTTTGGGACATGGACATGCATCAAAGGATGGACATTTGCTCTGTTTAGGTGCTGTTCCTTGGACAGATCTTGTAGTTGTAGTTTGTACATTTTAACAAGATTCTATTCCCTATTTTGACTTTCGCTAAGTTTTCTCGTCACACAAAAGATCTTGGGGCACCAAGGACCCCATTGTTGTTGTGAATTCTCTGAAGTGAGGCAGTTGGCCGTTCCCAAGTCTGTCCCCACAACAACTCAATACTGCATAAGCAGCATTGGGGTTTAACTAGGCCCTTTTTAGGATGTTCCTGCAATCTAGTTGGGCCTTACTTGGGCCCTTGTTGGGTGTAATTGAATGTGTAATTGGGTGGATATTGGGCCCTATTATGCTTGAGTGGTCGTACAAAACATATAAATATACCAAAAGTTACCCATGTTTGGATAAGGGATGTTCAGAGAGGCTGGAATTGTGGACATTTTAGCTGGATTTCCAGGATGGTCAAAACTCATAGTTGACTCTTTCTTCTGAAAACAGACCATGTAATAGATTTATAACAACTTAATTCATTTGATTCCATTGACAGATGAGGACGTTATGGTATTTCAGAGTTGGGACTCTGCAGTACTTTGGGTATACTCGAGTGTTATCTAGGCGGCATTGGGTCTGAGCTAAACAACTTGTGGTTTATAACTACAATCTAATTGGGATATACTTGGACCGTCATTACATATAAGTGGATATGTGATTGGGTTATGTGGGTGTAACAAGCCTGGAATAATCTATGCCACTTTGTTACAATGCCTAGACCAGCATCCTTATTCCTAAAAGGCGCGCAACGTTCTATGTTGGAAAACTGGGGATGTTCCCCGTTCGTTCTTTCAGATGGCAAGGAGGAAATCCTCGCCAACCAGCCTCCTGAAGAGGAAGCTTTGGAGAAGCTTCTTCCTGCAAGAGGATGACCGGATAGTGCCTTGCACTATCCGGCCATGACTAGATGTCTTGTGACCTCCACCGATGGAACGCGAACCCATCGCAATTATTCGTGATGGGCTACGTGGGATCCGCGCTGATGCATTGGACATGACTCAATGCGACATCACAAGGGGTCCCCACCCATCAAGGGGCCCCTCACAAGGTCCCTCACCATGACAAGGAGGCTCATTAGGGGCCACCGGCGGGCGTTCCAATGGGTCCAACCCACGGCGTGCCACCTCCACTCGGTGGCGTGGCGAGCACGATTTTAAAAATGTGTTTGCCACGCCATCAGACAAGGGACTTCGAGTTGTGGCAACAAACCATTGCACGTGCAAGAATGTTTTTCCACCACCTCCCCATCCATAACCACGTTGAAACCCTAGGGTTTCCACGTGGACAATGAAATGTAACTTAATGGGTTGACTCGATGAAAGAAATGCATCTAGTCAAGCCATTTCAACCCATCGACAAAATGGATGGATAAGATAATATTCTCCATCCTTCCTCTTGGGTTTCCCTGTGATGAGAATGGAATCCACGCTCCAACCTTGGTCGGGGCATACTTGTGAGAGGAGCCACTTGTGAAACACTTCACTTCACGGCAAAGTTAACATCCACGACCAACGTGCATGATTTTCATGAGCAATCGGGTCTCGAGGGTCCACTCACCCACAGAGGCTCGCACCTCGTTTCACCCAACGTGTTACATTGGTATCCATGAGCTAGTCATCACCCTCGGTGACTTTGTCACTAGATGACCTAGAACCTACTGAGTCGCCGCTTAGAAGCTGCCGCTGCTACTCCACTCCTCCTCGATGAAGATTGGCTGAGCAGACCGATTGGCCGACGGACTCCACCATCGTTAGAATGGCGTAGAAGCAACAGATTAGGCCATTTTTTACGACAAGCTGCATTCGCTTCCATCCGCCTTGCTATCGCATTCTACAACTACCAGAGTAGGCCAGTTTCCTTGTAAACATATCTTGGTTTTGAAGAGGCGTTGTAGACAGAAGAATTCTCCAAACTCTGCATGCATCATACCATTGGAAAGCTCAATAGACAAACTTCCCAAAGTGTCACAAGTTGCTAATTTTGGACATCTGTGCTGCTTGCTATGGGCCATGGATAAAAACCTCGAAAGATAGTCATGGTGGGAGGTGGTCTCTCCATGTCCGTGGCAGTAGGAGGCCCTCCGAAAAATCCAGCAAAGGAGAGTGGCCCAAGTACATATGGGAATTGTGCTCTACACATAATTTTGCGGACAAAGAGCGCTTGTGGGACGAGCACCGGTCACGCCGCATCCGCCGCTTTTGCAAAGATGATGCCCGGTGGGAGCCTTGCTACTAAGGACATTGTGAACGGAAATGAGGAAGCCAAGGAGGTGTTGTCAACTCCATGCATTAGCGATAAGGCCAAGGATCTTGTCAGTGCTGCCGGCGTTGCAGACAAGGTGGAAGCAAAACCCGCAAAGGGCGAAGACGATGACGTTGGAGCAGATGACGACCGGCTCTCCTTAGAGGCCCAAGGTGAAGAGGACAATGATCCTCTCATGGGCATTGACGCTGCCACCTTGGCTGCGATCAACCACCTCGTAGACCTTAAAATTCATTACTTTTGCACGGTGGGAGCTATTAGGATTTTGGCCCTAGCAAAGGAGAATGGTGGTCTTAAGCTATATGCCGGTCATGCATCTCGTGGCGCTGACTTGGATAGCATACCAGTAGGTGGTTACGAGAGGAACACACCGCCTAAGGCAGCACTTGCACCAATCCCACAACCCTAGGATGGTCCCTTGGCTTGCTTTGAGCAAGGAATACCTGGACGAGCACGGACATGTGCTACGATCGCCAACTGGACCATTATGTCTAAGGCAAGCCAGGGATCACAAAAGGATCCAAAGAAAATTCCTAATGCAATGAACATTTTGCAAGACGTCAAGGCATACGAGTGTTTTCTCAATGATGTTGAGCGTAACCAGCTGACTAAGAGCGTGCTTTCCCACACACAACACGTTCATCCTAATGCATCCAGTAGCATGCTGAACATCATGGATTTGTTGGTGGTTGGGGGCATGGCTGACAAGCCTGATCCCGCCCACCCATCCCAGGGTCGCGAAGCTAAGCATCCATCACATGATGATGCTCACAGCCTGACGGATGCCACCCAAGATGATCGGTCAAAGGGCCCAAGCAGCTCTTGTCGTCTTGATTAGGTTGAGAAAGCAATAAGCAAAAAACATTCTCAGGATGACGGTGCAGCATTGGGCGATGAGATCTCAAAGGCTCTAAAGTGCCTAAGTGACTATCCCAAGTTTGGCTTATCGAAGCACATGGACTTGGCCACATGGAAGCCACACATGGAGCTATTTCTTGAGCTCCATAACATCAAGCAATGAGCTTGAGGTGCCGCCGGGCTAGCTTGCCTTGACAGCCCAGCACTCTCATCACTGAAGGACCAGTTGAAGGTGTTATACTGTACTACTCCTCAATTTTGACGACTGGAATTTTATCAATTTAGTGATCATTAATTTTGTTTAAAAAACATCGGGCTCAAATTTCATTGGTGGTTGCTTGATTTTGTCGCTATCGTAGGGGGTGGTCCCTTCCATTCGGCGATGGATCTGTATCATCTCCTCAATGATCCTTGAATTTGTCGATGCTCGTCCGTTTAACGATGAGCGAGCACGCGGTCAACGCTCAACGGGCGAGGCTGCTATGGGCTGATGTGGCAGCAAAGTGGCGAAGCGGCACGCATGCACTACAACATCCCAGCAGGATAGCGGGCCAGCACTGCAACGGGACAGCGGCATAGTGGGGCAGCGGGAGAGCGGGAGAGCAATGCTCTCCTGCTCTTTCGCTGCCCGCTGCCCCACTACCCCGCTTCCCCGCTTCTCGCGTTCAAACGTGAGAATTTTCTCACGTTTGAATGCTCGCGCTCGCGGTGCTGAGCTAAGTCTGTCGAAGACCGTTTTTTTTCTAGATAACCAAACATCCTTACCTAACTAGATGGTATTCTAAAGACAAAAAACCACAAGCATAGACAGGAGGTGTAGTACAACCCAGAAAACAAAAAATGCATGTATGACCCCCTTAAATTCAACTATTGGACTTCAAAACTTATTTTGTGAACCATTGATTTTGATTATACGAATTTTTTTACACTTTTTGATGGGAAAAAAAGATGTTAATATCGAAATCAAGGAGCAATAGGGTATGTGGGATTACCTCAGTCGGTCCCCACACCTTGTTGGGAAGTCCTGTGTAAGATCCTCATAGACTTTTGCGGTAGGGAGTCCGTCTTCTAGCAACTGTCTACGTTTCTGTCTAAAATCCGCCAAGGTGGCCGCAAGCTTGCAGAATACCTCCAAGATTTGGACAAAACCCTGGACAAAATTACTGATGAGGATCGCCATCCCATGTGGCAAATCATGGAGTGGCTCACCAACGGCCATTCTTACAAGTCCCTCGCTTGTGCTCGTACCCGGACCCCCAAGGCAAGCCTTGGACCAGTTATGCTCAGCTTTGTGACTTCATCCATGTGAAGGAAAACTCCATCCGAGTCGAATATGGAGTGAACACACGCCACGGCCTGAATTGCCAGTAAGGAAACAACAAGCACCCGCACTCTCCCCAACGTGGTGAGCGTAAGCTCCCTCAGCACGGGTCGTGTAACCACAAACCCTCTAAGCCATAGGACAGTCACAAGGAGTGTGCGGATGGTAAGGCCAAGACAGGCACCCTCACCTACTACTAGTGTGGGAAGACTGGGCACTATGTGTCTGAATGCCGCAAGTGCCAGAAGGATCGTGTTAGTGGAAACCAATAAACAGGACGAGGAAAAGCAAGATAAGGGATGATGAAACCGCCAGATTTCTCAGGGCGTCAATGGTGGTCATGGACCAGTAGGTCATGGAAAGGGTTTTTGCAACTAGTGGCCAGTACTAGACAACCACTAGGGGTTGTGGCTAAGAGATCCTTGGATGTTGAGCATGCTTTCATCCTCTAGGATGATGATGAAAAAAAGTTGGAACGCCTTGTTGGGGTTTTTTTAATCGTTTTTTGCTCCCCCGTGAGGAATGGCTTTGTGTATCTCTCCCCCCATTGTCCACTCTTGAATCTCATTGATGATGAATACTTGTAGAATCACACTTTCTTCATTGGATCCACACGGAGAAAAGCAAACAAAGTGCTCGAGTGGACAAATGTACCCCTAAAGATGAACTCACTCACACAAATGACTGTTGCAGTTTCAATGTTTGTGAGTCTCAAGAAAGAACTATTGAATGGATGGCTACTTTGGTGTGATATCAATAAAAGGACACCATATGTAGGAACAAGTGGGTGACTCGATTGAGCTCCGGTGTAGCACGGAGAACTTTCGTGTGCATCACTTGTAGGCCAAGCCTCCAAAGAGCTTGTTTACACGCTCCTCATATGCAAAGATAGCAATTCAATTCACGAGTCATCTGGCTTGGACACGCATGCAAGTTGTAGTTGACACAGGTGTTCATGACGTGTTAATTAGTGTCTCTTGCGTACAACGACAAGGATTGAAATGTGTGACTTGTGAGGTAAAAATCACCATCGGTAGACGACCATGAGGTCAATGTACTTGGCACATGCCAGGCAAGGCTCAAGCTAGGAACTCTCACAACAATTGTCAACTTTACTGTCATTGAATTGATCGATCATTCTGACATTGTTCTGGGTGATCCTTAGCTTAACGAGCACAAGGCCAACATGATTTGGGTCACAAAGGTGCTCACTGTACAAAAAGGCAAGCGTTCCATCACTCTTTTACCTTTGGATCACTCCACGCCCTCTCACAAGCGTGAACAATCTATCCTTCTAGCGCTTCAAGTAAAGCGATACTTGCGTAAAGGACACAATGTGTAAGTAGCGCAACTTCATAAGATCGATGACAACAATCCACCATCGTTCTTGAGTGATGCTAGTTCTCTCCTTGAAGATTTTTGTGATGTTTTTTGCCCACTCCCAGATGGCCTTCCGCCAGAAAGGAATGTTGGTCATATGATCTCTCTCAAGAATGGAGCAAAGCCATCGTTTTGGCCCATGTATCGCCTCAGCCCTGCTGAGCGTGAAGAAGCCAAATGACAGACCAAGGAATACTTGACCAAAGGATGGACTGAATCAAGCAACTCTCCATTCAGAGCTTCCATCCTATCATTGAACAAAAAAGATGGTGGTTTTTGCATGTGTGTTGACTACCGTACGTTGAACAAATTGACGGCTGACAGCGGTTACCCCTTGCCAAGGATCGAGGATCTCTTTGTCCAACTTCAAGGTGGAAAGGTTTTCTCTTTCCTTGATTTGGCTCAAGGGTATCACCAAATTCGGATTGCCAAAGAAGATGTTCCAAAACCATGTTTCGTACGCATCTCAGACACTTTTAGTGCCGAGTGTTGGGCTTTGGTCTTATGAACGCCCCAGCAACGTTTCAAGCCACAATGAAACGCATTTTCTGTGACAAGTTGGGCAAAAACCGTCTTGGTATACCTTGATGATATCCTAGTGATCGCAAAGAATCATGAGAAGCATGTGCAACATCTACGTACCATGCTCCAAATCCTCCGCAAGGAGGATTCATTGCCAAAATAGAAAAGTGTGCTTTTGCACAACCCGAGGTGTAGTACTTGGGCTTCATCATCGGCGGCAAAGGAATCCGAGTAGATACTTGCAAAGTGTAAGCTGTTGTGGAATGACCTCATCCATCCAATGTGGGAAAAGCACGAGCCTTCCTATGCTTGGCAAATTACTTCCGTTGCTTCATGCAAAGCTACTCTAGCCTTGTGGTCCCACTCACAGCTCTCAAACACAACGATATGAAATCAACATGGTTTGATAAGTGTGAGTATGTATTTGTGTGTGTCAAGGAAATTCTCACATCTGTACCTATGCTTGCACTCCCAAATCCCAAAATACCATATGAGGTGCTCTGTGATGCATCTATCATTGAGATAAGAGCAGGCCTTATGGAAGAAGGACCACAGGTTGAATATGAGAGCTGTAACCTCTCAGGTGCTGAGACTCACTACACTAGAGGTGACCAAGAGTTACTTGCTATAATACATGCCTTGGAGGTTTGGTGTTTCTACCTAGAAGGTGCCAAGGGGGGATTCACAGTGGTTACAAATCACAATCCCCTTGTATTCTTTCAGTCGTGACCCAATCTTTCTTGGCGACAAGCTCGTTGGAGCGAGTACTTGAGCATATTCCGCTTCCAATGAGAATATCGACATGGTCGTACGAATGTGGCGGACCCGTTGAGTAGCACTCGGGTCAATGCGGTTCTCACCACAATTCAAGCTTGATCCCTTTGCAAGAAATGTATATGGAACCAGGATGTGTCCATGCCGGATAACCCCCTGCCAACCACCAAAACCGAAGACATGTTTTACGCCATTCTTACAACATATCCGCATGGGATAATTTGACGACCCGTGGTTTGACCAGGGTAACATTGACCGATACCGATGAGTGGAAGCATCTGGTCTCTAACGGAAGGGCAACTTGGTGGTTGTGCCCAAATCCGGAAAGCTTCGAGATGAGATCCTATTTGAGTTCCACAACCCAAGAGTAGGTGGCCACCTTGGCGCACCAAAAAACGGAAAGGCTCTCTCAGTGCATTATTGGTGGCCTGGATGGTCGTGCAACGTACACAAGTAAATCCAAGACTGTGACTTGTGCATCCCTAACAAGTCAAGCACTAAGGCACCAACATGATTGGTGAAGCCCCTTCCAGTGCCTAACCCCTCATGGGAAGAAGTGAGCATGAATTTCATCACTGGCTTACTCGAGACACCTCGTGGCCATGATGTTATCCTGGTATTGGTTGAATCTTTGACCAAGATGGAGCATTTCATGCCCACAACCACAAATGCCACTACCAAGGAAATAGCACGCATCTCTTGGGACACTCTTGCTCAACAGCATGGACTACCGTTACGCATTATCTATGATAAGAACGTGTGGTTTTCACGTGAATTCTGTCAAGCCCTTTGTGAGATCTTTGACACCCAACAAAAGATGTCCATTGCTTTTCATCCACAAACGCATGGACAAACTATATGAATGAACCCAAATCTGGAGCAGATGTTCTGGGTGGATAGGGATCCTTCACAAGATAATTGGGATGAGTTTTTCAATATGACAGGTTTTTCCTACAACTCTGCTCATGAATCCATGAAGTTGACTCTGTTCTTTCTGAACTACAACTAACATCTCATGGTACTTGTCTCCTTGGTGAGGCGCGGGGGCGGCGGGAATCAGATACCCTCCGTCCAAGTCTTTGTCGATTGCATGGACACTCTTTGTTGAGAAGCACATGAATACCTCCATGCATCGAAGTAGTTCCAAAAGGCCTATGCCAATGCTGGTTACCATGACATTACATTTTCTATTGGTGACCAAGTGCTTTTTAGCACAAAGAACATGCATCACAAGACGCTCGAAGCAAGATCCTCCCCTAAGTGGGTCAAATCATTTAGGGCCACTCACAAGATTGGTGAGGTTGCTTACTGTCTTGCTCTTCCAAAGGTCATGAAGATCCATGACGTGCTTCATGTCAAACTTCTCCCACCTTATGTAGTATCAAGAATGGTTCAAGCATCTCCTGTAATGCTCACATGTAATGGTCAATATGAGGTACATGGGCTCCTCTAACACCGTGCATATACATGCGGTAGACGTGTTTTGAAGGAATACCTCATGAGATGGGCCGGTTGTGGACTTGAACACACCACTTGGGAGCCTGAGAGGCGTATCATGGCTGCTTTAATCAAGGAATGTTGGCAAGACCAGGTTGGTCACTTTCGTACTCGTGTCCCCAAGGTTACCACCTTGGCACAAGCCCCACGCAGGGAACCTTCACCTGCCAAAGTACAGACAAGAGCACAACGGCGGCAATCTCGGACGCATGGTGAGACCCCGGCTCATGGTCGCAAAGACGCTCCACCCAAGAGGGGGAGGAAGCGTTAGCCATCACATTTTTTTTAATGAATTTGACTGATGTATGTACGATCTTCTGCTCGTGAAGGAAATCAATCTTACTCTTTTGAGTTTTTCTCTCCCTATGCAATGGCGCATGATCCAATGGATGCACCAATGAATGTTTTTTTGACAAAAAAGGCATGTCTCCTTCCACCAACCATGATTCTAGACCCTCTTGAACCAAGGACGATTCATAGTAGAGGGGGAGGAATATAAAAAACCTGGCATTATCTATGCTACCTTGTTACAATGCCTAGACCGGTGGCCTTATTCCTAAAAGTCGTGCTATGTTCCATGTTAGAAAATCGGGGATATTCCTTGTTTGGACTTCTAGATGGTGAGGAGGGCTCCTCGCCGACGAGCCTCGCAAAGAGGAAGCTTCAGAGAAGCTTCTTCCTACAAAGAGGGCGATCACATAGTGCCTCGCACTATCCCGCCATCACTGGAGGTCTCGCAACCTCTAGCAACCGAATGCGAGCCCATCGCGAGAATTCACAATGGACTACGCACGGCTTGCGCTGTCGCCTTGGGTATAACCCAATGTGAAATCGCAAGGGGTCCCCACCATTCAAGGGGCTCCTCACGAGGCCCCTCACTAGGACGAGGAGGCTCGCGAGGGGCCACCAGCGGGCGTTCCAATGGGATCACCCCGCCGAGTGCCACCTCCACCCGGTTGCGTGGCGAACACGATTTTATAAACGTGTTGGCCACAACAGATGAGGGGGATGGAGTGGTGAAAAAAACCTCGCATGTGTGAATATGTTTTGCCACCACCTCTCCATCCTTAACCACGTCGGAAACCTAGGATTTTCACGTTGAAAATGAAGTATACCTTAATGGGCTAACTCAGTGAGAGAAATGTATCTGGTTGAATTGCTTCAAACCACTAATAAAATATATGCATAAGACAATATTCTCCATCATCCCTCTTAGGTTGCCCTATGACGAGAATAAACTCTGCGTCCCGACCTTGGTTGGGGCATACTTATGAGAGGAGTCACACGCGAGACACTTCACTTCATGGCAAAGTTAATCTACACGACCAACCTGCGAAGTTTTCTTGGAGCAATCGGGCATCAAGGGCTCACTCACCCACAGAGTCTCGCACTCCGTTTTACCCGTCGTGTTATAGTAGAGTTCTATTATGCCTGCACAGTCACATAAAAGTTTAAAATATACAAAGTTTTCACTTTGATAGGCCTATGTACAAGGGATATTATCATAGTGCATAATTGTAGAGTGCTTTGGTAAAGAATTCTAGAACAGTTAAAGCTAAAATCTGACAATTGTTTCTAAAAGGGTACTTCTGCCTTACACCCGATGTTTTTGCAACTAATATACGGAACACCAATTTCACACGAAACAGATAATACAAGGGCATTTTATGTATAAAGAATTCTATGACATCCTAGAAATGTAGAAATTTTGCACAAGGATTACTATTAGGGACTAATTTGTAGGATGTTTGCCGTAGAAAAACTTTGTACAGTAAAACTCTATGCCACGCATACCCACTATGCGCTACGTCGGAGTATGACGAGGATATTCAAATCAAAGCTCAGTCATGTTATATGTTTATTATTTTTCCTTTCTTTATTTTATACAAAAGAAAAACATGTAACAAGAGTTGAAAACAACTTTTATGCTCATGATGGAAAAACAAATCTTTACTTGTCTCTTTCTTATCCTTTGCATCTCTCCATCTCTCTCTCTCTCTCTCTCTCTCCATCTCTCTCTCTCTCTCTCTCTCTCTCTCTCTCTCTCTCTCTCTCTCTCTCTCTCTCTC
>SZWC01026778.1:0-16962 GCA_023375785.1 Penium margaritaceum
CGTGAGCCACGGCGGCTATTCATGTTGTGGACCTGTCATTTGTTATTTCTCTCTGCATTAACTTCAGTTGAAGCTTGAGATACAAGTGCACGTGTCTCTCCCTACCCTTGCTGTCCCTTGCATGACCTGTGTGTCAACTAGCCAGACCCGTGCTGTCAGGCTAGCAAGCAGAAAGGCTAGGAAGCTTCCTGGAATCTTCTCAGTGAGAGCAGGAAGGGGTTGGCTAGGGACACAAGTGCAAGTGTTTGAAGCTGCAAATATTGAATTGTACACAGAGGATGACAACTGATACCTGAACAGCCTAAATAGTGTCACGGCCCTAGTGGATGTGCACACACGCGGCGCACTAGGGCGCTCTTTTCTGTTGGTTTGTGTGGCTTCCACCCGTCACGACCGACACTGCTAGTTTACCGATATACCCACATTCGGGGTATATGGCAGAGGAGGGCGTGACGACACGACGGGCCTCTGGACTGCACCGAGACTTCTCCAGCATCTACGACAGCGCTGGTGAGACGCGGTCGATGCGTTCCGGCACCCATGTGGGCTTGTCGGGAGCTAGGAGAGTTTTCTCGGTGGGTTGAGACCCGCGCACCCACTGGACTATACGGGTGCGACGAAATGGAAAGCCTAGGCAGCAGGTTGGGGCAGCATCGTTGTTGATGCAGCGTGCGGGCTTCCACGCTCGTTGCTTAAGTTAGCTGCCCCCTCAGTCTGTTGCTCTAGAGTCTAAGTCTGGAAGCTCTCGGTTTGTTACTCAGAAACGTGCGCGCCAGAGTTAGCGCCAGAAAGCAGCTGAAAACTGAAAGTAACTGGTTAGGAATGAAGAATGAGCAACAATGGGAGACCCCTCCAAGTTCTAGCTCCCTCCCACTAGTGTAGAAGTTGTTACTCAGCTAACCAGCCAATCAGAAAACAGCTGTGGACCTATTTTCTGGCAAACAGGGTTTTCTCGGTGAGCCTTGCCAGACGCCCGACAGCCCAAAACCTGGGCGTCGTCCGTTTTGCCTAAAAACTGGACCATACCATAATACCGACGCTGCAAACGCAATCGTGCGGTCAAAATCAGCTAGAAAAATAGTAGCAGAGAGTTATGGCAGCCCGAACCCAGGCAGCGCCTACGGTAGTCCATAATGCCGAACAGGGTCAAACAGCACGCAACAAGGACCCTAGGCAGGGCATGACGATGCAGATGCGACGAGACGCGCTGGACGCATGCAGACAACAATTGCGGTGGCAGTGACTGGCGGCAGCACGACCGCCGAGGAGGCCTGCCGATGGAGCTGAGCACGTCGCCGGAGAGAGGAGGCTCCAGCGAACTGCGAGTAGACCTCAGCGTGCCTCGGCTCCACCGGATGACGCTCCATCAGCGTCGAGTCTCGCCGTCAGTCATCTGCACGCCGATGTACACAAGACGGGAGGACACAACAGAGCACAATGAGGAATGCGCAAAAACCAACACTCCCCCATGACTCACAGGGGGAGTGCACATGGGCGGGCAGAAAAACGGTCAACATCCAGACTCCCCCAAGGTACACAGAGACGCAGGGAGAGACAAAGAGGGAAATTCACAGACGCACACCGACTGAACTCACAGCCTTCTTGAACGAGTCCCACTTCAGTGCCTTGGTCAGGAAGTCAGCCAACTGTCATGCTGTCTCAACCCATACGGTGCTGATGCTGCTGTCATGCAATAATGAACGCACATAGTGATACTCAACATTGATGTGCTTTGTGCATGTGTGATGCACACCGTCATTGTCGGCGATGGCCATGGCACTCTCATTGTCACAATGCAAGGTGATGGATGCGACAGACCGACTTAACTCGGACAGCAGACGACGCAACCACACACTCTCACATGTGCCTGAGCCAAGGGCCACGTACTCAGCCTCGGCAGTGCTGTGTGCAATGCACCCCTACTTGCCACTGCTCCAGGACACAGCTGTGCCACTGACCAGAAAGATCCAGCCCGTGCGACTCTTACCGTCTGGACTGCCGGCCCAGTCGCTGTTTGTGTAGCCCACTACAATGACGGACGGCTGACGGCGAAACATGAGACCTCGCCGAGGAGTCGAGACGACATAGCGCAGCACTCGGATCGCGGCCTCGAAGTGGAGGTGACGCGGCTCCTGAGAGAACTGGGCTAGGAGGTTGACGGCAAACACGATGTCTGGGCGCGTCGTCGTCGCCAGGAACATCAGTGACCCGATGACGCGCAGATACGTGGTCACATCAACTGGCTCCCCCACAACAGCTGGGTCATGACTCTTCAGCTTCACCTGGCCATCGGGTGACATGGGTGAAGATGCGCTAGGCACGAGGGGCAAGTACTCGGCGAAGCGAGTGGACCGGGTCTGCACATAGGCAGCCTGGTGAACCTGCAGGATCCCGTGGGAGCGATCATGCTCAAGCTCCATGCCCAGGAAGACTCGGGCAGACTCGAGGTCCTTCATCTGGTAGGCGGCGTGCAGCAAGTCCTTGACACGCTGGATGGCGGCCGCGTCTGGCGACGCAATGAGGAGATCGTCGACGTAGACCAAAAACGCGACGAAGGTCTGACCTCGTGGGCTGACGAACAGTGCGAGGTCAGCAATGCTGCGCTGAAGGCCGCCACGGAGAAGCGTGCTGTTGATCTCCTGGTTCCAACACCAAGGCGACTGTTTTAGCCCATAATGGGCCTTCCGCGGCCGCCAAACTCTCCCAGTGCCGTCGTCGAAGCCTGGGGGCTGCGTCATGTAGAGCTCCTCACCCTCCACTAAGCCATGGAGGAATGCGTTGCTCACGTCCATCTGATGCAGCTCCCACCCGTGCTGGGAAACCAGGCTGAAGAGCGCCCGGCTAGTGGAGAACTGACCGACTGGGGCG
Source organism: Penium margaritaceum (assembly GCA_023375785.1). Taxonomy (NCBI): domain Eukaryota; kingdom Viridiplantae; phylum Streptophyta; class Zygnematophyceae; order Desmidiales; family Peniaceae; genus Penium; species Penium margaritaceum. Next base: position 2,869 of record SZWC01026778.1, read on the forward strand.
AAGATCTGGTCGTAGTCGACCCCAGGGACCTGAGCAAACCCCTTTGCTGTGAGGCGGGCCTTGTACTTGTCCAAGGGTCCGTCAGGCTTCCATTTACGCCGAACGACCCACTTGGCACCTATGGCCTTCTGACCTCGAGGGAGGTCGACGAGGTCATACACGTGGTGCTGTCGGATACCAGCGAGCTCCTCGGCGCAGGCAGCATCCCAATGTGCGGCCTCAGGGGAGGCTCGAGCCTCGCGTAGGGTGGAAGCTTCCTCTGGGCGCGTTGTGGATCGGACTGAGAGGGCGTGTGCATCACGAGCCCCAGGTGGGATGCGGGCGAGAGCAGCCACAAAAGCATGCCGATGCTTGTGATGAAGCATGGCGTAGCACAATGCAGAACCCGGGTGAAGGTCTGCGATGATGGCGGAAGTGGTCAGGCCGAGAGCCTTTGTGCCAGGGTCCCCACTCACGACCGTGGGAGTGGAGGAGACACGTGGAGCCACAGGGGGTCGAGGCGCCACGGGACGTGGAACGACGGTCTGCACGCTCACTGTCGGCCGAGGTCGGAGGCTGCCGCCTGGGCCATGTGTGTAGCGCGGTCGGGCAGAAGATGGTCCTGAGTCTGACGGGTCGACGGAGGTAGACGGGGCTACTGGTCTGGAGGAGCCTACAGATGCGACAGGCGCTGCTGGCCCGGAGGGGCCAGTTGGCCCGGAGGAGCCAGCAGACGCGACATGTGCTGCTGGCCCGGAGGGGCCAGCGGACGTGACTGGGGTTGTCGGCCCGGAGGGGTCAGCGGATGCAACTGGGGCTGCTGGCCTGGAGGGGCCAGCGGACACGACTGGGGCAGCTTGTCTGGAGGGGCCAGCGGACGCGACAGGAGCTGAGGGCCCAGAAGGGCCAGCAGACACGACTGGGGCTGTTGGCCCGTAGTGGCCATCGGAAGCGACTGGGGCTGCCGGCTCGGAGGGGCCAGCGGAAGCGACTGGGGCAGCTGGTCCGGAGGGGCCAGCAGACGCGCCGGGGGTAGCTGGCTGGGAAGGGCCAGTGGACGCGGCTGGGACTGTTGGCCCGGGGGGGCCAACGGACGCGATAGGGGCTACTAGCTCAGAGGGACGGAGTGATGTGTCACCCGGAAGCGACAGGACGGAGAACGGACTCACCACTCCCCCACGCGACGGGAGGGATACAGACAAGCCGGAGCGGATGAGGTCGCGGGGAAACAGGTCCTCAAAGAAGAGGGCATCGCGGGACCCGACGATGTAGTGTTGAGATGGGTCCTAGAAGCGCCAGGCCTTGGACTGACGAGACACGCCGAGGAAGGTGGACTGGCGGGGAAGGGGACCGTGGGGAACCGGGTTCCAGACCAAGGTCATGTAGGCCATGGCTTCAGAATAGAAGCCATTGGAGAGACCGGACTCGACCCGCATGGTGCAAACGGCGTCGGCCAAGGTACGGTTCCACCGCTCGGAGACGCCGTTCTGGGCGGATGTGTAGGGCGCAGACGTCTCATGGTGGATCCCGCGGGAGGCGAGAAAGGTCGTGGCCTCACCCAGGTACTCGCCACCGCGATCGGAGCAAAAACGGCGAAGGGGGCGGCCACACTCAAGCTTCGCGAGGACAAGCCTGTCCTGAATGGTTCGGGCGGCATCGCTCTTCTGCCGAAGGCAGAAGACCCAACGGTAGCGAGAGTAGTCGTCCATAAGAGTGATGACATAGCGGCCATGTTCACCGACGGACTCGGTGGGGAGAGGGCCCATGACGTCTGAGTGGACAAGGTCAAGAGGGGCGGACGCACGAGAGGAAGAGAGGGGGTATGTGGACTGGTGCATCTTCCCCTGAGCGCAGTCAATGCACTCAGTGGGGCACAGGAGAGGGAAAGTCTCCGGGTCAAGGCCCTTGGCCGGCTGGGTGCGGAACATGCTTTCTACGGCGGGAGAGTGGACGTGGCAAAGGCTGCGGTGCAAGAGGCGGATGTGCTGAGGAGAAAGCGTGTTGGTGACAAACACATGGCCTCTGGCAGCCGACGGGGAGGAGACGGGAGGGGAAGAGGAGAGGCGGGGAACGTGCCACAGGTTGTCACGGGCGGTGGCGTGCAGTACGACAAGACCAGACGGTCGCAACGACACAGTGCCGACACCATGCGAGTGCACAACGTCCATGCTCATGCGGTCAAGGGCAGTCATGGACAGGAGGCTGAGCTCGAGACCAGGGACGAAGAGAACATCGGTAAAAAAAACGTCACCGGCTGGACCACAGAAACGAACGACGCCAACACCACGGACAGGCAACACTTGTCCGGAACCCGTCTGGACACCGGAGACATCGCCTACAGGACTGAGCATACTGAACGCCTCACGAGAGGCCGTCATGTGATGCGTGGCCCCGGAGTCGATGATCCAGGTCTCAGCAGGGTCCTGGACGGGGGTCGCCAGATCACTCATGGTCACATGGCAGCAAGCGAGGGACGCAGTCGCGGTGGAAGGAGGCGCGAAACAAGACTGCCAATCGTCAAGCCACGCAACATTGTCAAGGAGTGGGGTGGAGGAGAACACGGGAGACGACGAGACAGACGAGGAAACGGGACACGACCGCAGCTCAGTCTCACTCATACAGGGATGGGCCGGAGGGCAGGAGGTGACGCAACTCGCACTTCCCTGGGGAGGAGGGCGAGGCAGACCAAGCTGGAGCGCGATGAACTGCTCTAGCTGACGCTCACGGGAGGATGGCCCAGGAGTGTGGACGGAGTGCGGAGTGACGGCGCCAAAGCCGGGGTAGTAGGAGGGCTGAGCCGGCGAAGAATGCAGAGGTGTCGACTACTGAGAGTAGTTCTGCTGCGGGTAGTAATGCTGCGGCGCGGGTGTCTGCGGGATAGGCGGAGCTGTCGGAGTGGCAGAGCTGCTGGACGAGGTCGGAGTGTCAGGGCCAGCAGCAATGACGACGGCAGAGGCAAGGCAGTGCTCCCGCTGGCGGCGCATGGTGGCGATGACGCGCACCTCGTCCGTCGGTAGAGGGCACATGTAGCACCCGTGCCCGGGCTGGCCACAGTTGTGGCAGACCGAGCCACCATCGTTGGACCCGGTCGACGACTGTTGCTGTTGCTGCTGCGACAGACCCTTGCCTTTCTTGTTCCGGCTCTTCTTCTTCTTCCCCAAGGACGATGAGGTAGCTGCAGCGGGGGAGGCGACGGGCACGGAGGCAACGGGAGGGGAGGCGACGGAGCTCGGACAAGTGCCTCCGTGTGATGGAGCTCAGACTCTTGGCGAGCTTCCTCAATGCGGAGGAAGAGCTCGTATGCCCAGGGCATGAGGGTGCCCTGGGCCGCCATGGTGGAGAGGACATCCTGGGGGTAGTGGACAAAGACGTTTGCGTACTCGCTGGTGGCGCCGCGCTTGATGGTGAGGAGCGCGGACAGAGGGGGCGGAGCAGATTTGCCGAGTCGACGGAGGATGTCCTCCGCCCGCTGCCAGTAGGCAGTGACTGTCTCGGTCTCCCCCATGTACAGGGAGTTGAACTCCCGGAGCAGACGGCTGATCTCAGCGTCGCTGGATAGGAGATGGGCCTTGGTGAGGACGTGCCATGCGGCTGCAGGGTCTGGGATGTCGCCATCGGTGAAGTCGCCGAGGAAGGGCTCCAGGGCAAGGCGGGAGGCTGGGGGGGCGACGGCGACAAGGGCATGAACGGCGCGACCAGCTTCATACAGCTGATCGGCCTTGGTGGAGTCCTAAGGGAGGGTGTAGTAGGCCCACAGACCCTCACCCTACGCCCAGATCCGGAAGCTGAGCTCCCAGCTCCGGAACTGCTCGCCGGCCTGAAGCGGCGGCGGTGGTGTCTCAAAGTCCTTCTGCCTGTGGCCGGCACCCAGAGTGGGGCCAAGGACGGAGGTCACTGTCTGCCGCTGGCGCTGAGTCTACTGCTGTGCGAGGCAGTACGTGGCAGCGGACACAGCGGGGCTAGCGTGCCCTGGAGGGATGAACGACGACAGGGTACTGGTGGCGGTTTGGGCGGGGACTGGCTGTGACGCTACAAGCTACTACGTCAAGGCGACGAGCTGTTGCTGAAGAGCAGCGAGAGGGTCAGGGTTGCCGCCAACGTTACCAGTGGGCTGCTGCTGCTGCAGGGGCGGCAGCTGCTACTGTTGCAGCGACGCTGGCTGCTGCTGCTGCGATTATTGTTGTAGGGGCGGCAGCAGCTGCTGCTATTGTAGTGGCGGTGGCTGTTGCTACTACTGCTGTAGGGATGGCGGCTGCTACTGCTGTAGGGGCGGCAGTAGCTGCTGCTGTAGTAGCAGTAGCTGCTGCTGCTACTACTGTAGGGGCGGCGGCTGCTGCTGCTGTTGCAACGGCGGTGGCTGCTGCTGCTGCTGGTGTAGGGGCGGCGGTTGCTATTGCTGTTGCGGCGGCGGCGGCTACTGCTGCTGCGGTGGCGGCAGCTGTTGCTGCTGCAGTGGCGGCGGGTGTTGTTGCTACTACTGCTGTTGTAGCAATCGCTGCAAGAAAGGAAGGGTTGGGGTCCTCCTAGCAGAGGAGGACCCCTCCTCGCCGGAACTGCCAGCCATGACTTAGTGTCTCGTCTTTTTTGGTTGTCTTTGTCTTACTGATGTCAGCAGGAGGTTGGGGCGGTGAAGGTTCTACCCACTCTTTTGGCCTTCACCCTTTCCCTTCCCCCCCGTTTTTTTGGTTGATGATGTCAGCAGTGACATCAGTAGTGACGTCAGCAGAGGGGTGCTGACGTGAGCAGCGGCAGATGTTGGGGCCGCCGCTGCTGCTATTGCTACTGATGCTACTGCAGCCGCTGCTACTGTTGTGTTTGCTGCTGATGCTGCCACTACTGCAGCTGCTGCTGCAGCTGCTACTACTGCTGTAGCTGCTACTACTACTGCTACTACTACAGCTGTTACTGCTGTTGTTGCTGCTGTTGTTTGCTACTATTGCTGCTGCTGCTGCTGTGGCTGCTGCTGCTGCTGCTGCTTGCTACTACTACTGCTACTGCTGCCGCTGCTGCTGCTGCTGCTGCTGCTGCTGTTCCTGCTACAGCTGCTACTGCTGTTGCTGGTGTAGTTGCAGCTGCAGCTGCTGTTGCTGCGAGCTGCTACGGCTGTTGTGGCTGCTGCAGCTCGCTGCTATTGCTATGCAATGCTACAGCTGCTGCGTGCTATTGCAGCTGGTCGCTACTGCGACGGGCTGCTGCAGTGAGTTGCGGGGGTGGGGGATGTTTTTGTTGCCCTTTTTTTGTTTTTTCTTTTCTCGTCACAGCGGGCAGCAGCCCGCTATCTGCTGCGAGCAGCGGGCTGCTGCTCGCCTGGCAGCAGCGAGTTGTTGCTCCCTAGCAGCAGCGGACTGCTGCTCGCTGCTCGCTTGCTGTGAGCAGCGAGCAGCAGCAGCCGCGGCTGGCAGCTGCCGGCTGCTGCTCGCTACTGTTGCTGATGCATCTCGCTGTAGCAGCTGCTGCAGCTCGCTGTTGCTGTTGCACGCTGCTGCAGCTCCTACGTGCTGCGGCTGTTGCTTGCTGCCGCTGCGGGCTGCTGCTGCGAGCTGCTGTTGCTGTTGCTGTACGCTACTGCTGCTGCGAGCTGCTACTGCTGTGGGCTGCTGCGAGCTAGTGCTTCTGCCTGTTGCTGCTAGTGGTGCCAGTCACTACACCTGGGTGACGTTGCCACTTGCGTCGTCGCCCGCAGACGTCAGACGCCGCCTGCCGCTCACCTCCTCGCGTCACGCGTGGGGGTCAGTGCTGCCGAAAAATTTCGGCAGCATTTCCCCCGGCCCAGTGGCCATGGGAAAAAATCTGATGCCGCCACCAGGCGGGTCAATGCTGCGGGGAAAAATCCGGCAGCATTTCCCCTGCACTGGCACGTATGGGGGTCCACCGGCGTTGTCTGGTACCTGTTCGCCAGTCTTCTGCTGCTACTGCTACGCTCTGGCTCTGATACCAAAATGGAAAGCCTATGCAGCAGGTTGGGACAGCATCGTTGTTGATGCAGCGTGCGGGCTTCCACGCTCGTTGCTTAAGTCAGCTGCCCCCTCAGTCTGCTGCTCTAGATTCTAAGTCTGGAAGCTCTGGGTTTGATACTCAGAAACGCGCGCGCCAGAGTTAGCGCCAAAAAGCAGCTGAAAACTGAAGGTAACCGGTTAGGAATGAAGAATGAGCAACAATGGGAGACCCCTCCAAGTTCTAGCTCTCCCCCACTAGTGTAGAAGTTGTTACTCAGCTAACCAGCCAATCAGAAAATAGCCGTGGAGCTGTTTTCTGGCAGGCAGGGTTTTCTCGGTAAGCCCTGCTAGACGCCCGACAGTCCAAAACCCGGGCGTCGTCCATTTTGCCTGAAAACTGGACCATACCATAATACCGACGCTGCAAACGCAATCGTGCGGTCAGAATCTGCCAGAAAATAGTAGCAGAGAGTTATGGCTGCCTGAACCCAGGCAGCGCCTACGGTAATCCATGATGCCAAACAGGGTCATACAGCACGCAACAAGGACCCTAGGCAGGGCATGACGATGCAGATGCGACGGGACGCGCTGGATGCATGCAGACAACAATTGCGGTGGTAGTGACCGGCGACAGCACGACCGCTGAGGAGGCCTGCCGATGGAGCTGAGCACGTCGCCGGAGAGAGGAGGCTCCAGCGAACTGCGAGTAGACCTCAGCGTGCGTCGGCTCCACCGGATGACGCTCCATCAGCGTCGAGTCTTGTCGTCAATCATCCGCACGCCGATGTACACAAGCCGGGAGGACACAACAGAGCACAATGAGGGATGCGCAAAAACCAACACGACGAGGAGACCCGATGGCTGTTGTGGGGCTTCCGATGTTCGAAAAGCTGTGTGTGATGTCTGGACGCTGATTCTGAGATTTTGTGACACTGTTCCTATTTTCTCTGTGGTCGAGACCCGGGTACTCGGAGAGCTGTTTCGGTGCCTCGAGGAGACTACCGGTATTGTTATCATGGTGTATGCAGTGTGTTCTCCCCGTTGACTCGTTTGGGCTCAGCGGGGGTGATGGGGCCCGGTGCGGCTAGCTGCCGGCGCCCCTACTTAAGCCCGGTAGGGGCTCTTTTGTACTCTCTCCTTGTTCTTTACATTCAGCGTTCCAGACTTAGCCAAATTCTTGCCGTCTTTCATCGCACTCACATACAGAGCTTATGCTCGTTTTTGCATCGGCCTACATGCCCTAAAATTATTTCCAATTTGGTATCAGAGCACAGGGGGGCGTGTGAGCAACAGAAGCAGCAGTAGAAGGCGCAACGCAAAGAGAACGCGCCACGCGGCGCCACGGCGACAGCAGGATGAGGGAGCGCGAAGCGACTGCACGTGAACGCCACATGGGCGGTGAGCCGCACACAGCAGCAATAGCGATTGTGGCGGCAACAGCAAAAGCAACAGCAGCAGCAGCGTGTAGCAACGTGCAGCAGCAGCAGCAGCGGCGAGAGGAGCTGCAGCAACGCATCAGCCGCTGCAGCAACAACGTCAGTAACAGCAGCAGCAGCTACTGTAATAGCGACGGTAGCAGCGGTAGCAGCGTGCAGCAGCAACGGTAGCAGTAGCGTACAGAAGCAGCAGCTGCGGCGGAAGCATTAAGCAGTAGCAGCAGCTGCTGCACACAGCAGCAGCAGCAGCAGAAGCAACAATAGCAGCAGAAGGAGGAGGAGCAGGAGCAACAGCAGCAGCTGCACCTGCCGCTGCAGCTGCTGCTGCCACTGCGAGGAGGACCTCGCAGCCCTGCTCTGATCGGGGGGGCCCTCTGAGGGGGGCCCGTTCGCACCCCCCCCTCCCTTCCTCCTCTTCTTAGGGGGGCCCTCGGAGGGCCTTGCCGAGCCCCTCCGATGGGCCCTTCGGAGGGGGCCCGTCGGCCTCGTGGGCCCCCTCGGCCCCGTCGGCCCCGTCGGCCGACCGACGGAGGGGCCGGGTCAGAGGGGCGGACAGGACCCCCCCTCCTCCCTCTCGCTCCCTCCTCCCCCCACACCCACTCGCTCACTCACTCGCTCTGCGAGCGAGCGAGCGAGCGTGCACAGGAGGGATGGCCGGACAGGCCGGACACCCCCCCCTCCTTGTTTTCTCCGTTCCCCCAACTTCTGGGCAATCGAGAAAAGGGGGGGGCGAGTATCAAAAAATACGAAAAGGGGCACGCCTGAAAGCAAAAAAAAAAGAAAAAGAAAAGAGAAAAAAATAAGAGAAAGGCAAAGGCATCAGGCGAGCAGAGGGGTGAACCAAAAAAAAAAAAGGGGGGTGGAAGGTGAGGGCAAAGGAAACAAAAAAGGAAAACAGAAAGGGGGGCATGAGGACTAGAGAATAACGACACAATTCTTTTAGCAGGACAAGACAGTGGCAAAAACACAGTTTTGATCATAACTCCTTGTAAACACATCAGAACGACGAGCCGTTTGATCCAGAACGGCAGCATCAACACGATCTATGTTGTGATAGGCTGAACTCCTGTGTGCTATCCCACAACACGAATATAAAAGATACGAGAGTGTTCTGGGCGCCCGTCGCCGCCGGCCGCCGGTCTTTTGCCACCGTCGTCAGTCTCAGGGATCTGCACGTGAATGGACATGAGCTGAGGGGTCATCGTAAGCCGTGTACGACACACACAACAACACTCCCCCATGACCGGAAGGCGAAACACGTCCATGCACATGTAGACACTGACGTTGTACAGAGCACGAAACACAGCTGCTGCAAGCAGCAAGCAGAGCACACGGAAGGTGGCACATGAGGAATCAACCTGCAGCAAGGATGGGGGAGAGTCCCACGGAACAAGTGGCCGTATGAAATTTCGAGCGACACGGAGCCTTGGTCAGAAAATCCGCGCACTGCTGTCAGAGCCCACGTGGATGACTCGGATCTCACCACAATCAACCTGATGATGCACAAAGTGGTGTTGGACATTCATGTGCTTTGTGCGTGCATGGAACACACCTCAGTTCTTGGCGGTGGTCTTTGCGCTCATGTTGTCACACTAGAGAACCAGAAGGGGAATGTTTACGCAGTAGACGGACGAGCCAGACACATTCCGCTGCACCGGCGCCTAGAGCAACATACTTTGCCTTTGCAGTGCTGCGTGCGATGCAGCCCTACTTCCCACTTGGCCAGGACACTGCAGTTCCTCCAATGAGAAAGATGTAGCCGGTGCGGCTCTTGCCATCTAGACTCCACGCCCAGTCGCTGTATGTGTACTCATCGAGCAGGACGGATTCCTGCTCGCGAAAGCACAGGCCGAAGCGTATGGTGGACAGGATGTAGCGCACACACCGGATTGCGGCCTCCAGTGTTTGCTGGAGTGGAGCGTGCGAGAACTGGGCGAGCACGTTGACAGTGAAGGAAATGTCGGGCCGTGTCGAGGTGGCCAAGTACATGAGCGAGCCGATGACTCGTAGGTACAGGGTCACATCGACTGGCTCCCCCAGGTCAGCTGGGTCATCCACCTTCAGGGCCGCCCGCTACTAAGGGGTCATGGGCGTGGAGGCCGTGCGGACGGCATCGAGGAGATCGGCAAAGCGCTCCCCCACAGTCTCTGCGTAGCGTCCCTGATGGACGCGGAGTGTGCGGCAGACACGGTCGCGCACGATCTCCATCCCCAATAAAAACAGAGGCCTCACCAAGGTCTTTCATCTTGTAGGCTCAGGACAGAATGGCCTTGGCAGTGTTCACCGCTCTCAAGTCGGGCGAGGCAATCAGAAGATCGTCCATGTAGACGAGGATGGCAGCGAGGGGTGATGGGGACTGTGAGAGGAACATGAATGGGTCAGCATCACTCTGAACGTACCAAGCACGTCTTAGCGTGCTGTTGATCTCTTGATTCGAGCAGCGAGGTGACTGTTTCAAGCCGTACAAGGCCTTTTGCAGCCGGTATACACGACCAGTACGATCCTCAAAGCCAGGTGGCTAGACCATGTAGATCTCCTCCTCAAGGTCCCCGTTCAGGAAAGTGTTGTTGACATCCATCTGATGGAGTCCCCATTTGTGCTGTGCCGCCTGGCTCAACAGCGTGAGCGTGGTCGTCATCCGGCCAACAGGGGCAAAGGTCTCGGTGTAATCCACACCAGGGACCTGAGAGAAGCCTTTTGCTGTCAGGCGCGCTTTGTAGCACTCCATAGTGCCGTCTGGTTTTAGTTTCTTGCGGAGAACCCACTTGACCTTGATGGCCTTGCGGTTTTTCGGCAAGTCCACCAGCTCAAAGACGCCGTGCTCTTGGATGGCATCGAGCTCAACCCGGTAGGCAGTGCGCTACTGCTCAGCGTCGGGGGCTGACAAGGCCTAAGGTAGGCTGGTGGGATCAAGAGACACCAGCGGTGCACTGCGTGTAGCCAGGGCGTATGCCGCAGAGGGAGGGTCGACTGTCGCCATGGACTCAGCGGCATCTCGAGCAAGACCGCGCTCATGAGCAAGTAGTGCCATACCAGTGGCACAGCCAAGGTGAACCTTAGCGAGGCCGCGAGCACTCAGGCTGAGGGCCTTCGTGCCCGGGTCACTGTTGACGACGCTATGCGTGGGGCGAGGGCAGAGACGTCCGTCGGGTGCTTGTGTGTAAGTGTCTGACGGGGCAGGACTAGAGGGCGCTGCTAACTCACATGCCAGTGTCGACTGCACAGCAGGCGCGCCACTCGAGGCTCACGTGGCCTCACCAGCCGAGGATGGGCCCACGACAAATGCACGAATGTCCGCGGATGGAAACAGGGATGGCATAGAGGCAGACACGGACACGGACACAGGATCATGCTGATCCTCAGACGTAGAAGCAGGCGTAGGATCAGGTAGAGCCTCAGACGCAGAGGCAGACTCGGATGCAGACACGAACACGGGCAAAGGCGGAGGGTCAGAGGAGCGAGCCGTAGATAGGGCGGGGCTGGAGGTGCCGGTGGGCACAGCCTTTGGGGACCGCCATTGGGATGTCGGCGACGGAGTGACATTACTGGCCGAGGGTACTGTGCCAACCGTGACAGGAGCCTCCCCCACACTACGGGGTCCGGCACACCAAGGGGCATGAGCAGCACGCAGAGCATGGATGCGGGTGAGGTTGCGGAAGGTGAGATGCTCAAAGAAGAGATCGTCAAGGGACTCCACGATGCGGCGGCGCTCGGGGTCCCAGAACCGCCAGGCCTTGGATCGCGGGGCGACACCGACGAAGGCGCACATGCAGCCCCGCGGAGAGAGTTTGCTCCCCTGCTACTCCGGTGTAAACCACACGCACGCAATGGAGCCCCAGACATGGGCAAGGTGTAGATCCGCACGACGCCCGTACCACAATTCGTAGGGTGTGCACTGACTGGGGAGGGGGCCGTGGGGAATGCGGTTCTAGACCCACGTCATGTACGCCATGCCTTCGAAGGCAAAGGCCTTAGGCATGGCACTGTCGGCACGCATGGCGCGGAATGCATCCTCCATGGTGCGGTTCCAGCGCTTTAAGACACCAATCTGTTGGGGGTTGGCGGGAGCGGAGAGGTTGTGGAAGACGCCAAGCTTGGTGAAGGAGCAGGCCATGTCACAGAGGTACTCGCCGCCGCGGTCCGAGCAAAAGGTCTGAAGGCGGTAGGAAGACTGACGCTCGGCCATGACTAGCCATGCGGACCGCGATGGCGGCATCTCTCTTTTGACGCAGGCTGTAGACCCCGTGCATGTGCGTGAAGTCATCAGTCAACGTCAAGACGTAGCAATCGCGATCCTCCTGAAACTCGACAGCGAGCGGACCCATGAGGTCAGAGTGGAAAAGCTCCAAGGGCCGACGAGCCCTAGAGACAGACGCAGGATACGTGGAGCGGTGCATTTTGCCTTCAGCACAGGCCAGGCAGTCGGTCGAAGGCAGCGCCTCGAAGGACTCCGCATCAAGACCAAGAGCAGGCTGAGTGCGGATCAGCCTTTCGACAGCCCCAAGGTGCACATGACAGGGGCGGCAATATAGGAGACGATGGTGCTCGGGGGATAGAGCACCAGCGATGAAAACTCGGGCAGTGGGAGACGGCGGCAAAGGGGGTGCACTCGCAACGGACCCAAATATGTGATACAGATCATCGATGACCGTCCCACTAAGGACGGTCTCCTTGGTGTCACGTACAAAGATGCAAGCATCGGCAGCTGTCTGCGTGGCGGGTGGCGCACACGGCGGTGCCTGTCAAACCTGAACCGGCCCAAAACCACTGTTTTGGCCATAATTCTGCGCACAAGCGTCCAAACGGAGCGCCGTCTGATCCTACGGATGCACAACAAAAAGACAGACACAACGACTGGTCACACGCCTACGTCCGGGAACAGCCGGAGAGTGTAAGAAAACAAACATGTAAATCAGCCTGGCAGGGCTGTCCACCGAGAAAATCCTGAAGACCTCCAAACGTAGTCCGTGGGCTGTGGGAGCCCTCTGGTACACTGGGTAGGCTGCCAGGCTGCCTCCAGCGGGTGGAGCATCACCTCAGGGAACTCTGTCTCCAGCTGGGTCCGCCTCAAGGATCTGCACGAGCATGGACACGGCCGAGTGGTCACAACCAACTGTACAACTGTGTATGACTGACAACATCACAACACTCCACCATGACCCGATGGTACGCATGTCCATACACGTGCAGAACGCGTGCCGGTGCAACACAGAGTGCTCAACAGGGACCCGGACAATCACCCACTCTCGGACAGGGGTCGCAATCCAACGGAACGAACAGCCCCGAGGAACTTCCCACGTGCCAGTGCCTTGGTCAGAAAGTCAGCGCGCTGCAAGTCTGTGCCCACCTAGACGATGGAGATCAGCTGCCGCTCTACCAGATCGCGCACGAAATGATACTCGACAGCGATGTGCTTCGTGCATGCGTGGAACACACCAGAGTTCTCAACGATCGCGAGAGCACTCTGGTTGTTGCATCGGAGGATGATGGTAGGCACGGACTGACCCAAGCACTGGAACAACCGCTGCAGCCACACCGCCTGAGCGGCGCCAGCGCCCAGAGCAACATACTCAGCCTCTGAGGAGCTGCGAGCAATGCACCCCTGCTTGCCGCTGCGCCAAGACACAACGGTGCCACCAAGCAGGAACACGTAACCCGTGCGGCTGCGTCCATCAAGACTCCATGCCCAGTCACTGTCGGTGTAGCCATCTACCACAACCGAGCACTGTCTCCAAAAGCAGAGACCGTGATACGGTGTGGAGACCACGTACCGGACAACTCGCAAAGCTGCGTGCAGAGCGCGAGCCCGAGGGGACTGAATGAACTGTGCGAGTAGGTTGACAGCGAACGCAATGTCGGGACGCGTGGTCATGGCCAAGTACATCAGTGAGCCAATGATGCGCAAGTACAGGGTCACGTCCACAGTCTCGCCCAGATCGGCTGGGTCTGTCACCTTCAGGGCGTCCTGCCCGTCAGGAGTGATGGGTGACGAGGCGGCAGGAACAGCGCCAAGGAGGTCAGTAAACCGCTCCCCCACAACCTGTGCATATCGTGCCTGATGGAGGAGGAGTGTCCGTCGACGACGATCACGCACAATCTCCATCCCGAGGAAAACAGCCGCTGGACCAAGGTCCTTCATCCTGTAGGCGGCCTGCAGGACCGCCTTGGCCTCCTTCACGGCCTCCAGTGAAGGAGACGTAATGAGGAGATCGTCCACATACACCAGAATGGCAGTGAGGTGCTCGGTTGTCCGTCGGATGAAAAGTGATGGGTCGGCATCACTCTGGACGTACTCGGCCTGAGTGAGGGTGCGAGTGATCTCTCGGTTCCAGCACCGGGGCGACTGCTTCAGGCCATACAAGGCGTTGCGCAAGCGCCAGACCTTGTTGCCCTCGACCTCAAACCCAAGTGGCTGGACCATGTAGATCTCCTCCTCCAAGTTGCCGTGGAGGAACGCATTGTTCACATCCATCTGGTGCAGCTCCTAGTCATGGTGAGCGACCATACCAAGCAGCGCGCGAGCTGTGGTCATGCGGCCAACAGGGGCAAAGGTGTCAGTGAAGTCGATCCCCTCAACCTGAGAGAATCCCTTGGCAGTCAAGCGGGCCTTATAGCGGTCCAGTGAGCCGTCAGGCTTCACCTTCTTGTGGAAGACCCACTTGGCCTGCACGACCTTCCGTCCCTCAGGACGGTCGACCAGCTCAAAGACTCCGTGCTCCCGGATGGCCCTGAGCTCGTCCTCA
>SZWC01026784.1:4776-14853 GCA_023375785.1 Penium margaritaceum
GGGGCTCATCCGATTGAGAAGACATTGGAAACATAAATGTGTCCCTCGTTGACACCGTCAACGAGAACTGACAGGCGGTTTGCCGCAAACAAGGGCATGCAAACCATATCACACAACCACAGATCCTTCTCTGCACTGTTGAGGCTGATGCTCACCAGCTTGTCTCCCACACCCTTTGCGTTCAGGATGATGCCGTTTGCGCATCTGAACCACCACTCCGTGGGGCCGATGGAGAAAAATCCAGCCTGGTCATTGCTGGAGTAACGGTCAGTGCTGTAGTCGAGCCCAAGGGCTCCTGGACTGAGCAGCGCCGCTCCCTTTGCCGAAGGTGTGCTCTAAGCCATCATGTTAGTAGCCTCTTTTCCACCCTTTTTTCTACCTTTGTTCACACTGCTTCTGTCGTTTTCCTTCTTTGGCAATCTACTCTCTCCTGCCAAGAGCCCAGGTTTGCGGCAGTTACTGGACTTGCCCTATCCCTTGGGAACGTCCCCACCATTGTTGACTCCGCCGCCAACACTTCCGCTGCCTCCATTCTGACCAGAGGCCAACCCTTTGCTCCTGAGACCACCATAGTGAGCGGCATAGGCTGAGAAGTTAGCCTCACTGTCGCTGCGGTGTATGGCCTTGTTTATCACGTACTTGGACACTACCGCATACGTCAGTTCATCCTCCTTCTAACCGCCCATGGTGGTGGTCATTGTGCTCCAGCTCTACGGTAGTGCCATGAGGAGGATCATGGCCTGCATGTTTTCGTCAAGGTCCCGGTTCATTTGGTGAGGCTCGCCAAGGAGTCCTTCAAATTCCTGTTGGAAATCAGGGATGAACACTCCCTCATTCACCCGCATGCTAATCAACCGTTGTAGGATAAATCATCCGTTTACGGAAACGGTGGATTGGTGCACATGCTTGAGCTTGGCAGAAGTATCCAAAGCCAGTGTGTACCCCACAATGATGGGAACATACTTCTTGGGTAGTGCGTTGCTGAGGAATGACATGACAACATTGTTTTGTTCCATCCATGCCTCGTGCTTGGGTGAGCCCTCCGCGGAAACTTGATTCTCTCCCTTCAGAAGCTTGTTGCCATCTCTGAAGCGGGAATTCCTTCCAAGGGTTAAAGACCTTACGGCATTGCGGTATCACTCACAATTGCTCCAGTGGTCTGCCCTGTGGTAGCCACTGTTGAGTTTGCGGACTGCATTGCGGCAGCCTCCACTGCTCCTGATGGGTCAACCATTTTAACTGCCCTTTTCTGCTTTCTCTGTCTCTGCTTTGTTGAGGCTGATGTAGGCTGATGTTAGCTGATGTCTGCTACCAGTTTTAAGGTACAGATCTGTTACGTACCCATCCAACCATTTTTTACCTGCAGATGGAGAAGAAAATTCACACCAGCACATCCAGGGCCATGCCTCTAAGGGCAGAGCTTGTCCTGGTTGGGACCCAAGGGTCGTGCCTCCAAGGGAAGAGCCTGTCCTTGGTCCCTGTGTGCTTAGTGCAAACCCGGCCATTGGAGTTGATGAAGCAGATGGAGCTGATGGAGCCGATGGAGGTGACGTGCCCACCTAGAGAGAGCGTACCAAAGTTGAGCGAAGCGTGCCTTACAACTGGTCAGTGCTGGCCCATAACCTTTTGTCAACCGGCCTGAGGAAAGCAGAGTAGAAAACAGGCCTGACACAATGGCACCTGCCGTCCGCTCCTAGCATTTCAGCTAGGAGAAGATATCACCCTCATGATCATGGTTCCACACTGAGCAGATCCTAGGCAGTCACTTGCTAGCAACTGTGTCAACTTAACACTTGGTCACTTTTGCACAAGGTGCTAGTCGCCCTAGCTTCTGCTTTGCATGAGTACCAATGTGCAATGAGCCATGCGCCTAGAACGCTACAGGTTCTCGGAGCAAGTGTGTTGGTTACAACAAAAAGCCCCACTGGCTGCCTTTGCTTGCAATTCTATTTCCGATTCATCCATTGCCACTGCTTGCACTGTTCCAACATGCCCTTCATCATTAGAATCTCCATTTTTGCTCTCCTCACCAATACCCTCAGCCAAAGATTCAGCCTTCAATTCTGCTTTCTTGGTCTGTAAGACATATAGTCGGTCAATGCGAGGAACATGTGTCACAATTCTTGTGCTAGGGTAGAATATTTTTATGTCATTCGCAGGGACAACCACTTCTTCTAATTCTTTGAAGACCACTGTCATGCCATGATCAGTGATCTTAAAGGTGGAGATCATGTTGGTAGTGAAGGACGGAAAGTAGACTACCCCCTCTAGCTTGCGTTCTGAATCTGTACCATTGACATCCACTACAACCAGCTTGTCAACAATCCTCAGCTGCCCGAACCTTACCGTTGGCAACTCAGAAGTTCTGGTTTCATGGAAAAAGAAAGATGAGATCTCTTTACTCATTGGTGCCTAAAAAAAGGCCGGGAACTCCTGGCCAGATTATTGTCCTCCCTTTGGTGGGGGAATACTCAGTCATCAAGCTGGTGGGATCCTTCCCACCATGTCCCCCTCTCTTCTCCTCCCCATCTCCCCCCTCCTTCTTGGATGCCCTACACTCCTGAGCCTTGTGTCCAATCTTGCCACAGTTGTTGTACTTTCCTTGGTGCTTTGGACCCCTACCACTGCTGCCCCTTGTGTTGTTTCCCCTGTAGCCAAAGGAGGAGGTGTTGCGGAAGGTACCACTGCTTTGTGAGGCAAAGGCAGCCATGTTTTCCTCACTGCGATTGTGACACAGGGCTTTACTCCACATGTACTCTAAGATAGTGGAGTAGGAAACTTGCTCTTCAATCCACCCTCCAATCAGTGTGATCATAGCACCCCAGCTCTCC
Source organism: Penium margaritaceum (assembly GCA_023375785.1). Lineage (NCBI taxonomy): Eukaryota > Viridiplantae > Streptophyta > Zygnematophyceae > Desmidiales > Peniaceae > Penium > Penium margaritaceum. Next base: position 7,608 of record SZWC01026784.1, read on the forward strand.
GACAGCATCATCAACAATATCATGGCCTGCACATCGGATTTTAGGTCCCATCCCATGGTGGTGCCTTGTTGTAGGAGTGTCACAAAGTTCTACACGAAAGCGACGACATCCTTTCCTTCACCCAGCCTCATTCCAATGAGATTCTACAGTATAAGGAGACAATTGGCAAGTGAGGAGGACTGTAACACCTTGCCTGGTTTGGTGTAAGATGTGGCTGCCATTGTGCAACCGTGTGGCAGTTGATGTGTGAAAGGACAAAGGGCTGTGCGACGGACACAAGAATGGCGAGAGCCTTCTTGTTCAGGTTGACCCATGCCACAAGGTCAACACCCTCCTTCTTTGGTGCTGGGATGGTTCCGTCAAATTATCCTAGCAAGTCTCTGTCATCCATGATGATGTCAAGCTGCAACTTTGAGAGAGAAAATCCCTCTTCATCAAACTTGAGGATAGGAGCAAGTTTCCCTCGTTCCTTTATCTCTGCCATCCTTACAACTACAACTGCTTCTACTGTTGCACCTGTTGCTGATGCCGATGCCCATATGTTTGAGGCCATCTTAGGCTGTTGATAAAAAGAGGCAACTGCTTTACTTGTTCACGTTGGCAGTTGCAAGTAAATGTAGAGTGATATAGGCTGATGTCAGCTCTCAAGAAGGAAAGGTACAGGTCTGATGCATTCTCCTCCTGCCGATGTCGACCTAAAAACAGAGGACTTGGGTGAGAGCAGAGGCGCTCTCACTACTTGTGACTTAGAAGTTGTGTTTGTGAAAGCTCTATAACCAGAATCGTGGACCCATTAGCCTTCGTTAGCTGTAAATTCAACCTCTGATGATGAAGCCACAAAACTGAAAATCTCACTAAGGTTTCTAAGCCTTCTTCCTTTACAGGTGTGTGTTATGCACCCAAAAAACAATCAGGCATACATTTCACCTTCAAGAGGAATAATGCATTCGCAATGCATCTCAAGAAGAGCTCAATTTTTCAGTACCCAAGAGAGCATCAAGCAAGAGTAAATTGATTAGCATGCAGGATAACTCAATTTATAGATGTCTATCCAATCCCCAAACTCAAAAGCACATTCCTGAGAAATGGCTTGAGCCAGCCACATCAGTAGTAGACTTGCGATGTGGGCTTGTCTCATAAGCATCCTAGTGCCAAGGTAGCATTCCAGCCATGTAGCTTCCAAGAAGCTACGGACTTCCATTATTGGAAGCTTCCTTCACAACGGCGATGTGTGTGGGGCCAAGATCAAACTCATGACCTCTCACTTGGCCAAATCAACAAAATGGCCAAGTTAACCATTCACCCACATGGTGTACTCACAACTCAACTCTCGAAAGAGACACAGTATAAGTGGGTCATCCTGCATCGGATCTAGGGGTCATACCTCCACAAGGGGTGGAGCATTCCTGATCCATCCTACAGCAGTGAACAAGGGGGGAAAACTTTGGCAAGTGCCTACTTTAACATTTTTCAATGAGGCATCGACAAGGGGGAGCTCCGAGTAGGCCAAGCAATCACGACTGGTGAATATTTTACCATAACAAGGTCAACTGTGATATCGCAAGCAATTGAGAACTCATGAGAGGCTAGCTCGTAGCCGATAGGGCATGATAAGTACACTTTAACATAGTCCAAATGGACATAGGCCATGGGCCTTCGTGCCAAGCTTGCCACTCTTAGCAGTGCAAGTAGGACATCTAGGCACTGGGCCAGCAGCTAACTGAGCACTTGATTCCAACGGTTGAAGACGGCCATCACGCTATTGGGAGAAGTCCGAGGCAGACGTGCTCACCTTGAGCTGCAGAGCAAGCAACGAAGGCACACCCACAAAGGCTATAGAATCGCAAGCAGGTGGAGAGGGTACAATCGCAAAAGATGTGTGGACGGGCACATGGACAGATGCAGGGGAGGCAGGATCTCACGCAAGTGAGACTGGAGGGACACATGGAGGGACCGAGGCAGGCACAGGACCAGGAAATGAACAGGAGAGTGATACAAGTATGGAAACAGGTGTGCCAGTGCGGAATGAAGCACGTACAAGGAAAAGGTGTGCCACTGGGTACTGATACAGGTACAAGACAAGGCTTGCGAGTGGAGACTGACATAGGCACAAGGTCCAGGTGTGCCAGTGGGAACTGATGCAGGCACAGGACCAGGTGTTGCAGTGGACCCTCATCCATCATGGCCAGGTTGTAATTGGTCAAATACCGGACCACAAGTGAGGAGGCCCGGACGGACCCATCCACAGGCCTAGACTTCCTTACCCATCTTGAAGCTCCGCAAGGTGAATGCTGGATAGATCTACGTAAGTGAGAGTCTCAAAGAACAGGGTGTCTCAAGACTTTTCAATGCGATGACGAGCAAGGTCCTAAAACCACTAGACCTTCGACCATGGAGAAATGCCAAGAAGGGTACACATGTGGCTCCAAGATGAGGCCTTGGACCCCTATTGGTCTTTGATGTACAAGACGTAGGCCAAGGTCACGAGCAAGAAAAAGGTCAGTGCAATGGCGGAAGAGAATCCGGAACAACGAGGCAAGGTGTGGCAATTACCATGCGGCCTAAAGTTTCATAGCCTCGTCACGTAGGAGAAGCCCTCAAAGGCAAATGATCTAGGAAGACAGCTTTCAGAATGTATCCTCCATGGTGTAGTTCTAGTACTCAGACACACTATTCTGTTGGGTCGTAGCACATGCGCAGAGCTACACCGTACATAGAAAACAATACATCCATCCCGCCTGCGAACCCACCATCACGATCCAAACAGATCGTGTGGAGTGTGTGACAAGACTAATGCTCAGCCTTCAAGCACCACAGGCTCACCGCAAAGGAAGCATTTCTCTTGTGGCATAGGCTATAGACCCACCACATCTAGGTGAATTCATCACTGAGGGTAAGGATGTACTGATCCCGATCTAGGTGGAAATTGACTGGAACCGTGCCAAGAAGGTTCGAGTGGACCAAATCAAATGTGCACAGTGCCCGGGAGGTAGAGTCAGGGTAGGTGTGGTGATGCATCTGATAGGATGCATCACTGCACTTACCCTGACTCCAATGTGCAACCTGCAAGCACAAGATGCATCGCTGAGGGTAGTGAGTGCAGAGAATACATTCAGTATTGGAACAACTTCTTGAAATAAACAGCATCAAGATCAAGAGTTGGTTGTGTTGTTCTTTTCTGCCCCTTGGCCACTACTATAGCGGAGTAGACAGGTTGGGCATGTACTGCTCCCTTGGAGTAAGTCCCCCAGACCTTGTCCATGGTGCAAGTCCAAGCCAAACACCAGTTTTTTTGTGCAATGGATAGCACATTGGACTTAGGAACAACAGGTCTTCCGATGGAGCCTTGGTGTGAGCATGACGGTTTTTCTCTGAAAATCTTGCGTAGGGGAAGGTTTCATGACATTTCTCCATGCATGAAGAGGATGTGCCACTTGGCGGTCTGTGGATGCACCAATTGGCAAGCTGGTGAGGTGGTGTGGAGTGGCCACTCCCAAAAGTGCCACAGCCCATACACCTTAGATGTCAGGCCTAGGACTAAATGTACTAGGCTCATTCTTCATTCTAATCATACAATCTGGCCTTAGATGCTCCTCACGGTGATGTCCAACTAAGGAATAGTATAAAGAAGACACTTTTTGGTCTAAGCCCCAGGCATGAGTCTCTGATTAGCACCTCGCGCAAAAGTGGCCAAGTGTTTAGTGGACACAGTTGCTATGATTTCCTGGGAGCTGCTCAGTGTGGAACCGTGATTGTGAGGGTGATATCTTCTCCTAGCTGAAATGCTAGGAGCGGACGGCAGGTGCCATTGTCTCGGCCCTTTTTCCTAGTTTGTTTCCCTTCAGCCGGTTGACAGTTTGTGTCCGCATGATCTTGGACACGGTTTTTGAGCTGACATGGTAAATTTAATGATGCATCAAACGCTTGTGCTCAAGGGAGGCAACACGAGTGACAAGCACACATGCAGTTGGGGATCAAAGGGGAGGATACAGAGAAAGCCTAACGAGTATTCTGATAATACATAACTGAGGCACAGAGTACAATGGCATGAGTTTTCGAAGCAGTCATCGTGGGAGAGTTAGTAGAGTGCTGAACAAGAAGATCAATCCTAGTACATGCATGAACTGGGAGCAGGCTGGGCTGACAAGCAGGGACAAAGAGCACAACAAAAATCTACAAGAGATGAGTTGAACCTTTGAACTGCAAAACCCTGGAACCTTGGACAGGCAAGGACTGACCAGATCCCTTGCAAACGGGCCGCACAGACCCAACAGGACCAAGAACAAAAAAGGCACCATGATGACAGGTTATGTGATGGGTGGCACCAAAGTCGATGAACCAGGGACCACTTTCCTTACGACCTTCTGTTGACACAAAGAAATGTGCCAAGAAACATTCCACCTGTGCTGGACTCTCAGCAGAGGATTCAGAAAAACAGTGATGAGAACAAATCAGTAAATCATGAAGCCAAGCGGTGTTGTCAGGTCCATCCTCATCACACTTGGATGAAGCTCTCCCACAAGCGTCATCACAGGCGACAAACACCAAGCTGATTGTGGACCACTTGGATGAGACAACACAAACGCACATCCGTGAGTATGAAGCAACAGCAGCTGATGAAGCTCCACGATGGTACATTCCCGAGGATTCTCGTTTACGCTGTTTCCTGGGGAGGCGGGTGTCTCTGGTGCCATCGCCAATGCAGCACGACTTGTCTGTATAGCGCTGGAAGATGTTTGCTATGTATGCGCCGCATGGAGGCTGCACATTATTCTTCGAGGCGCTATCAGCACTCCATGTAGCGGTGAGTTCTCTCACAGTTATATCCGTGGACAGAGTGTCCACTCCCACTGCTCGCTGGCACTGGCTGCTTTTGCCCCTTGTCGCATCCCTTCTTGCCCTTCTTCTCCTATGTGGCCGTTGTAGCACCCTGAGCCTGGCCAATGGAAGGGGAGAGAGAGAGAGAGAGGAGGAGGAGGAGGAGGAGGAGGGAGTGCTTGAGGTAGAGCTGGAGATGAATGGGGTCAGAGAGGTCGCAGTCACCAATGCAACAAGTTGGCTCTCTTGATGCCCCGGGCCATTTTGCTGGCCGACATCTCCTGAAGATAGTAGCGTTGGGCTCAAGGGAGGACGTGAAGAGACATCGAAATCACAAAGAGAGCAACGCTCTCAAAGCCGGAGAAAAGGCCAGCGTGCTTAAGCTGTGCCCCCAGCACGAGCGTGTTGAGGGTCCACAATTTCCTCCCGTCACTAGTCGTGAAATGCGTGTAAATGCACACGGAACACCTCTTGTAGTCAGTTGTAAGCTTTAATGATCACCGAATGAGGGAGTGGAACTCTCAAAGATGGCTGGTTCTCATTGCATGGATCTTCGTGCCAAACAGCTTCAAGGCCAGCTCCTAGCATCGGCAAGGAAGTGCCCTGGTCACAGTCCCTGTTGAGTCAAAAAGGGGAGCAAAGCACATCAATTTTGAGTACCAATTTCTTCGTCAGTGCATTGCCGCCGGCTTTGTTCAAGTCATTGGTGGACACATGGTCATTGTGAGCTGATTTCATCCCCAAGGTAATCAGCATAAACGTCTTCAAATGTGAAACCCATGTTACTAATGGTGCATGTCCCCGTGACCCTGTGTGATGTGTGCTTACTACTCTCATAACTTGTCCGAATTCGACTTGTCATGGCATGTGGTTTCCGTGACTGCAGGTCATGTGGAGGTGTTAATGTTGATGGTCAGTTGGTGGCCCATGAAACCTACAATGCCCTCTTGTTTTGTGCCACATGCACTCTATCGCACACATGTACAAGAGATCGAGTTTCGTGATTGCGCTGGAACTCTACTCCACAGATGGGAGCCATCCATGATGAAGCTCGTACTTTCAGTGAGCAATAGCACACACTCATGATACGGCCTATGGTTACGTGACGTTGTTACATGATTCTGATTGTTGGTCTTGCTCGTGGGGAGCTCTAGCCCTTTGATGACTTAGGATGTCAGGGTTTTCTCCAACTTGGTTGTGTGATTCTGAGGGAGTCTAATGTTGTCTAATGTTTTCTAATATTGTCTAGTATTGTTCATCCGTACGGGCCCACCTGACCAGATTTTTTGGTTTCCATGGTGAGTAGCCGCCCTCGGTATTTACCGAGTGGTTGGGTTTGACTCCAAGGTGGTGGCGTGATCTCGGTTTGCGTGATGCACGTCCCAGATTCATGTTTGATCCGTGGCGTGCGTAGTGTGGGGATCTCCACACACACACACCTCTCACGTCCCTTGCTCATGTGCTTAAAGGAATAACTACACGGTCGATGCCGGACCCATGGATGTCTGCGATCGTCGCAAACGGCTGGGGATGCATCATCTTTAGGTTCAGACGGTTTTGCATTCGGATGCATGTGTACTGAATTACAGCAAAAACAACGATTATTAGCCAATTGTAGGCCAAACTGACCATGTCGCATGCGTCATCCGCCATGCACCGCAGCAGCTATTTACCGTGGTTTCCTGTCTTTTGTATTCCCCTATTTTCTGAACCAAAAGTTGAATTCGACTGTAATCATGAGCCTTGTAGTTTTGGACCTGATTCGTCCAAAGTCTTGGTATTTCAATGGTGTTTGATTTTGGTCGAATTCCTTGTTCACATCCTTTGCCTGCCCCTAAAACTTTGCTCTTCAAATCATGAAAGGTCGAATGTTGAGCATGATTTCACACCGTGCAGCTCGCTTTGCACTTAGGGACCGTGCAACAGTAGCCGAGATATTGTGAATCATGATTGATGTTACAGCTCCCGTCGTGTTCTCCTTCGCAGTTTGCTTTGCAGAAAGTTTGAATGGTCGCACTGTTTCACTTTCACATGCAGTCCATTGGGGGTTGCGCGCGGAACGTGGATATCTAACGCTCCCCTCGCAGTCCTTGGGAAACTGTGTGCGGATTATGAAACGAGATTTAGGGAAGTACGATTTTCGAGATATGAAGAGTGATTCTTCCAAGATACCATGATTTCAGAGGTGGTTGAATGGACGAAGGTAAATCATTGTTTTAGTTGAATGTAAGAGACACTACAGTATGTTGTGTGTCTGTCAGTTTCCATCCCTCTCTGCGCATTGAAGCTATCGAAGCTTATGAGACAATGTGCTCCCTCCTGTTTGTTACTCGGGTGTAAGAGACTCAAGTGACCTCTTGACTCAATCCACACACACACACACACACACACACACACACACACACACACACACACACACACACACACA
>SZWC01026785.1:8854-23181 GCA_023375785.1 Penium margaritaceum
ATGCTTACGAGCGAGCGAGCGAGGGGCCCACGCCCCTCAATTTTTTTCTTTTGAAGCGAGGGGCGACCTGAACCCTCGCCCTTGGCCTTTTTCTTGGGGCCTCCTCCCCTTTATCTCAGGTGGCATTCCAGACAAGGGGAGGGTGTGCATAAGCAAGTGGTGATCCGAGTTGACAAAAAAAAGGGATAGAAGCCCAAAAAAAGGGAAAGAGAAAGAAAAGAGGGAGCACCGCATCCAAGATTAGGGGGAAGTCGAGACAAAAAGGGAGGGTGAGGGCAAGAAGGAAAAAAAAGGACAACATCTTTAAATCCCTGCCGCCGACAACCGTAGCCGCAACCCGTCAAGCAACGGCTGCAACATTACTCGTACTAGTAGCAGCCACAGCAGGAACAGCAGCTTCTGTAGCAGCAACGGTGCTGGCGGTGGAATGGCGACGATTGTATAGTGCAGAGCAGTTGTAGCAACGCTTGTAGTCTCCCCTTCCGGCCGACAGCGGACTATTGTCGGCGGCAACTTCTTTTTCGGGACGTTTCGTGGACCAGCGTCTCTATGGGGCCCATGGATAGGTGCGCGTAGTTCACCCCGTAGGATCGGCGGCAGATTCGTCTGTGCATCTCCGAGGGCTGGGTTGTCTATCACTTCGAGCAGAAGCCACACCTGTAGCCACCATCCCTTCTGTTCCTGGAGCAGTCTTCGCTCCATTAGTGGCAACAGCATTAGTAGCCGCAGCTATTCAGACTCCATTCTCCGGGCGTATGGTGATAGTGCAACTCGTCCCGTCTAGTCACATTTGCTGACCCCGATGCCATGACCACTGGAAACGACAGTACTCACTGGTTTCATCCTCTCCTACGGCTTGGTGTTTACCACCAAGAGTAGGTGTCCTTGGCACCTATTCATCGTTCGGTGCATGAGATGGGTGTGCAGACATCTGAGCAGGCACCATGCGCGTTCGCCTGTTACTACTATGGTGATGGACGTCATGGGTGGCATCACTGCTGGATGCACCCTCGAGGTGGTCCTCCACCTTGGCTTCATCCTTGTTCGAGCATGCATCCTCCATAGCATGCGGATTTGCTAGCGCTGGTAGATCCCCTAGCCAAACCTCTGGTGACCATATTCGCCAAGATCCATGGCCTGAGGCAGATGGTGTAGCGGCTTTGTAACCTTGTCGTCACCAAGCATGCCTCTACTACTAGTTTTTCAACGGCCTCTTTGATTACATCTCCTTCATCCTCTCCTCCTTCCTCATCCGATGGTATCCCTTCAGGTCCACCTACCAACCACTCCCAGGCTGCCACCATCCTTTCGATCCTCCACTCTCCTACGACCACGATGCCACCACGCAATCACATGTCTTCATGTAGTCGTTCCAATCGTGTGTCCCTGCGGCGGTGGCGTCAGTGCTCCACACGCCGTGCTCGCACCGGCTTTTATACATCTTCCACCTCCTCGGCTTCCGTTGCTGTACCTGTCGAGGGGGAGTGTGGTCACCGCGCATTGCCTGTTGTGACCGTAGCGACAGGATTTGCACTCGCGCTGGGCCGTGGTGCCCAAGTGTCAGCTCACCCAAATTCAAACGATATGGGGACAGCACATGATGTGGAGTCTAATCCCGACATGGTGTTCATTGTGGAGACTTGCGTGTCATCGAGCTCGACTTCCACGTCCGGACTGGATCCAGATCTTTCAAAGCAGCAGGTTACATCAGGAGGAGCGCAGGCACGGCGTCCCTTGGCGGTGCCACTCACGGCTCCGACCGGTGGCAACTCGGACGTGACACAAGGGTCCCATACAAATCATCATGCGTCTACCGGAATTTTGGGGGAGAGTGTGCAGCAAACTCACACCAATCCGGCGGAGGTTGGAATGCTTGGGACGTGCATGTCATCGAGGTTGACATCTATGCTGGGGTTGGAGCCGGACGTTCTGCAGCAGCAGGTTACTTCAGGAGGAGTGCAGGTCCCACGTGCCTGGGCGGTGCCACTCGCGACTCTGACCAGTAGCGGCCTGGCGGTGGCACAGGAGTATCGTGCGGATCGGGTTGCCCCATATGGATTTCCGAGGGCGTTGGCGCACGAGACACACACCAGCCCGAAAGCGGTTGCAGTGCATTAGGAGAGTCGGCGGGCTGGTCGTTTAGAGGTTGAGGCATTCTTGGGACCAGATTTAGCGTGAAGAGTCGCCTGTGTTCCCAGAGTCTATGGGTTCTCGTACACATGATGGAGCAGTGACACACATAACAGAGTCACATGGTGTTCCTCACTCCATTATCGAGCAGGTGGGAACGACCAACCTTCCCGGCGAGACTGTGCGTGAGCGCCAGGTGCTCTTGTTTGTGGCCTTGATGGGCATTGTCAAGCCGGAGTCCTATGCACATGTCTTCACTACGGCGGCAGTGGAGGACAGTGGAGCAAATCCGTACATGCAGATGGAGTCACCTCGTCAGTAGGAGCTGAGCTTTGCCCTCTCGTGTTCACCTGTTGGTGACCCTGCTGATCACATCAACGCTGAGAGTGGTTGTACCTACACGGACGACATTTCCACATGCTCCTCATGGCTTGAACAGGTTCCTGGCCTGTGCGCGGTTGGACGGGATGGGTTGAGGGTCGGAGTGTTGGTTTTGTGTCAATACCACACGGTGACCTCTGGCCTCGTTGCACACTCACCTTACTGATGCAGGTGACTAACTAGAGGGAGGCAACCCCTGCTGGCTGCTACGTCGTGGTGGCATGACTGCACGGTGAGCCTCACAGCCAGGTATCTTCACAAGTCTCACGTGCCTCTGGCTGGCGTGCATGTGTGCATGCACATTCACATCGGGTTCACACTCTAGCCTGTCCTTTGGCAGTTTTACTCTCTAGTGACCTAGTTGACAGGTCGCAACTTTGTAGGGGCTAGTTTGGTTCAGTTCACTGAACTTGGAGTTTGGCGAGCGAGATCGAGTTCGCTGCTCGCTTGCTCGCCTCCTCCCCACCTAACGGCTAGCACCTCGTTTTGTTCCGTCTTTCTTTGTTCCGTCGTTCTCACTTCCACACAAACTGTCCATGGCTTCTGCCCACCATTGCTTGGTGTCTTCATTGCACTATCCCAGCTGCTGCTTCCTTGTCTAGCACAACATCCTACTCGTATCAGAGCTGCATGGAAGTCGGACAACGCATTGAAGCGCCGCCCCTCGATTCTAGGACGACTTTGCGGCAGGCCCTCTTGCCACCGCATGCCAGCCATCTCGCCGCTGCACTCTTACCTTGCTCCTGTACGCTGCCTAGGTCTCTCCTTTAGGCAACACTAGGAAGAATCCTCACATCTACAGAGGACCCCACTGAGGATCGTTAGGTGGACCGCCATGCTTGGCGGATTGCCACCCACGCAAGGTGGACCACCGTGCTTGGCGGATTGCCACCCACGCTAGGTGGTCCGCCGTGCTCGGCGGATTTTCACCCACCCAAGGTGGACCGACGTGCTTGGCGGAGTGCTACCCACGGTCTGCACCTCTGCAGCCCTGCTCCTGCAGGCTCGTACTGCAACGAACTCTAGATCCGCCCCCAACCCATGGCCTGAGAAGTAGCAAACAGCATTGTAGCAGCTGCACTCACCCTGCCGTGCCACAATCCTCCACGGAGCAGCAATAGCATCGGCACCCAGCAGTAACAGCAACAAGCAGCATTGCAGCAGTAGCACGCACACTGCCGTGCCACAGTCCTTTGCGTAGCAATAGCAGCATCAATGCCTTGTAGCAGCAGCAGCAAGTAGCATTGCAGTAGCAGCATGCACACTGTCGTGCCATAGTGCTTTGCGCAGCAGCAGCAACATCGGTGCCTTGCAGCAGCAGCAACACCAACGTTGTCAACTTCAGCAACAGCCGTAGTGCTGTGCATCTTTGCAGTAGCCGCCGGCGACCACCACAAGCAGCCCTGTAGCTGCACCACCATGCACACTACAGCGGTGGTGGCAATTGCCCAGCAGCACCCTCTCGGCAGTAGTGGTGGAGGTTGTTGCGCACGCACTATGGTGGTGGTGCACGCCAAGCTGGCTCCCTCAGACGTGCTGGTTGCGGCATCGCATGGAAAGAACCAGGAACGACTGACGCATGAGCCCCTGCCTTCGTCGCTGACTACGCGAAAAATCTCAGTAAGGCCTCCCTCCCTTGGTGCCTCTTGGGGGATTGAGCAGCCCCACAATGCCGTTGCTACGTCGCTACAATCAACTTGGCATCAGGACACAATAGAGCTTGCTCGCAACTTCACACATACCGCGTCCGCCATGATAGACGCGGCAGCTGTAGCTGCTACCACCTTTGCCGCCGCAGCTCAAGCAGCACGCGCCCATGCATCAACATCAGCTGGCCGTGCCGCTGAGTCCTACACTGAGGCGGCCATTGTAGCTAGACCGTTGGATGCGGCAGCTGCAGACATTGGGACACAGCTGGTGGCAGCCGCATCAACTGTGGCTTCTGCAACAGCGTCTGTAGCCTCTGCCGTATCCACTACAGATACGACCATTCGTACTTCCACAGCCGTCGCTGTTGCCGCATCCACATCTGCACCCTCTGACATCACCATTCTTGTCACAGCGGCCGTCACTGCAGCGGCCGTCCTTCCCACCGTTGGCGCCGCCTTCACCACCGTTTGCATGGCACTGATTGTGCCGGTTGTGTCTTGCGTCTCTGTGCTCTCCGCTGCAGCTGCTTCCATTGTCCCGCCTATCCTTGCTCTTCTACGCAAACCCTCGCACGCCTCGTGAGATCTTTTGGTCTACATATCCCTTTTCATGCCCTCTGTCTCTTTTCTCTGTGGTGGCTTGTCTGTGTGACTTGGGTCGGGTTGTCTTGCAGCACATATCCATCGAGCCTAAGGCATTCCCATTTTTCCCATGCCCACTCGGGCGGGGGAAACTCTGCCAATTTTTTTTCGGCAGGGCCCATTAGTTGCCACCATGCCTAGTGACGATGAGTCGGTCATAGTAGATCTTCAGCGCCAGCTGANGTGTCGATTGTGTCTTGCGTCTCTGTGCTCTCCGCTGCAGCTGCTTCCATTGTCCCGCCTATCCTTGCTCTTCTACGCAAACCCTCGCACGCCTCGTGAGATCTTTTGGTCTACATATCCCTTTTCATGCCCTCTGTCTCTTTTCTCTGTGGTGGCTTGTCTGTGTGACTTGGGTCGGGTTGTCTTGCAGCACATATCCATCGAGCCTAAGGCATTCCCATTTTTCCCATGCCCACTCGGGCGGGGGAAACTCTGCCAATTTTTTTTCGGCAGGGCCCATTAGTTGCCACCATGCCTAGTGACGATGAGTCGGTCATAGTAGATCTTCAGCGCCAGCTGACCCTCGTTCGTGAGGCTCAGCGTGAGGCTGAAGAGCGTCTCAAAGTCGCCAATGACAATTGCGCCACCTTTGCAGATGAGGTGGTTGCGATTGTGCCCAAGCGACTGCCTGCTGCCTCTGTCCTGCCAGCTGGCTCTTGTGCAAGCACCGGTGCCGGTGTCTCTTCCACCCCACCTGGTGCTAACCCTACTGACGCAAACCCCGTTGTCACCCCATGTACTATCACTCCTGCCGCAGTCTCCCGCCAGCATGAATTCTTCTCACAGCCTCCTGTCCTTTCCACTAGCCTTGCCTTCTCTTCTTGGGAGACCCACTTTAGTGCATGGGCTCAGGGAGAACGTCTGTGAAAATATTTTTTCCCTGCCACACCTTCCTTCATCTCTGTCACTGACGAGTCTGCTCGCGCTTTCCACGCTCTCATTGTTGTTGCCCCTGAGACACTCGTCGATGATGTTGGCACTTACAATGTTGACCCCGCTATTCAGCGTCTGGCTGACCCAGTCGGTGCATACACCATGCTTCGTCGTCGCACGACAGTCACAGGTCAGGCAACTCAGAGTGCTCATCGTTCTGTTCAACATGCTCTTAATGCGTGTGGACGAGTCGGCCGACGCCTATTGGGCACGCGAGCTCAAGCTGCTTCGCGAGTTTGGTGAGGCCGCGCCCGGTCAGCTGCTTGCTGTGCACACCATGGTCAACGGGTTGATCCCAGAGCTGTCTGACCTTCTTCGCGATGTCAAAGCAGACGAGCTGCAGTGCGTCGCCTCCCAGCCTGTTCCACCCAATTCCCCTCCCGGCGTTGCTGCCCTAAGGGACTTTGTTGCTGAAAGGCTTCCAACCTGGTGGACCAGCCTCCAAAACAAGCGCCTTCATCGCACTGCACTCGCAGGGGTGGCCGCCATCTCCACTGCCACCTCCTCTTCTTCCTCCGCTGCTGCATTGGCCACGTCTCCGTCCTCTTCTTCTTCCGCTGCTGCATCGGCCACGTCTCCATCCTCTTCGTCTTCCTCTTCTACCTCTGCGGCCATGGCTCTTGCCTCCCAGGGCCGTGGACGTGGACGTGGTCATGGGCAAGGCAAGGGGAAAGGCAAAACTGCTCCACCGCCTCGTATTCCTTGTGAGGTTGTGTGCTGGAACTGTGGCTCCTATGAGCATTCCGCCCGCAAGTACCCTGCGTCCCGTGACGACGTCCACCTCGCGCGCGCCATGCGTGCTCATTGGGCACACACGAGCAAATCCTCTTCTTCTTCCACTGTCAGCTCCAGCTCCAGCTCTACTTTGTCTACCAGTTCCTCCCCAACTCAGGCCTACTCCACCGCCGGTGTCGCCGGCGTCCATCCGCCGGTCCTCTATCCTTGAGGCTGGTTGCTGCCCTATGTAACGCCCGCCTTTGCCGGCCCACCTTCCTCGGCCTACATCCCTCCTCTGCAGTTCGCTCCTCCCTCGAGCGTGCCTGCTCCATCGTCTGCAGCCTCCATCGACGGCGAGCGCTAGCTGGAGCAGTCTCTCCTCCAGCTTCTTCACCTTCACGATCAGGGAGGTGAGAGTGTGTCTTTGTTGGCCAGAGGTCTTGCATGTCAGACAGACGATATCCTCCGTGGTGACCCCCCCCTCACGTCCTTGGGTTGCCGTCTGTGTCTGTTCCTTGGGTCGAGCGCTGGCAATATGTTGTTCTCCCTTGTTGTCTTTGCTGCATGTGCCTCATCCCTCCACTTGTCTCAATTTTCTCGATTGTCTCGATTACCCGTATACAATGGTGTTAAATCGGGATTGAGACTGGTCTCGATCTCGATTGTCTCGATTTTGTCTCGTCTCGTTGTCTCGTATCGCGCGACACAAGACAATCTCGAATTGTCTCGCGCGAGACGAGACAAGACCGAGACACGTCACATGTCATGCGAGATCGAGACGAGAATCTCGTCCCGCAGTGTGATTTTCGCCTTTTTTTTTTCTTCGGTCGAGCTGCCACGCGTGCCAAGGCCATTAGAGCCAATCGGGCACTGGATCTGTCAGAATAGAAAGCAAGCAGATCCATCCAGTGCGTGACCCACACCGGTTGGAAACGATCACGGAGGGTCAAAACTAACATTACAAAACACGATGTAGTTATTCTTTCGTAAACAAACCAATGAATATATGAGTTTTCATGTTTGGTTGAATTCGTAAAATGTTCTTTCTTCGTCGTTGACAATAGGCTTTCCGCCCTCTACGATAGGCTTTCGTACAATGTTTCAGTATCCACGCAAATGGGTTGCACGTGTCGAGCGCTGACTAGTCTTGGAAATGTTTTGTGACGAGTGGTCGAGAAGTACAACTGTTAGGCGAGGTAGCGAAAGAGTGAGATCTTAACTTTGGAACATTGGGTTTGACTTATGAACTTAGTAGTTTGCTCAGGAAAATGTTTTTGGTCAATTGTTTTTCGAAAACGTTCCTCGTAGTCAGAAGTGCAGTGGTCGCAAAGTGGGTGCATTCCGACAGCTCGTCGCGTCATTTTGCTTGCCCCTCGGAATGGTACAAAATGCGTTATTTTCTAGGACGTGAGCGAGACCGAGACAAGACCGAGACAAGCAAGACGCAAATCGGGACGAGACCGAGACTTTCGCGTCCTTTGAACCCGGTAAGAGACATCTCGTACCGAAGTGAGAAAAATTGAGTTTGAGATCGAGACATCTCGTCTCAATCTCGATTCAACAGGCCTACCCGTATACCCGCACTAGTGGTGTGGAGGAGCAGTACTGGAGAGTATGACGACGTGTTGGTTTTCACGCATCTCTCTCTGTACTCTGTTGTGTCCTCCCGGCTTGTGTACATTGGCATGCAGATGACTGACGGCAAGACGGGACACTACTGGAGTGTCTTCTGGTGGAGCCGACGCATGCTGAGGCCTGCATGCATTTTGCTGGAGCCTCCTCCTTCGAACGTGCTTGGCTCCATTGGAAGACCTCCTCGGCAGTCGTGCCGCCGGCAGTCACTGACGCTACATATGTTGTCTGCATGCGTCCAGTGCTGGGTCTGACTGCACTATTGCATCTGTAGTGCTATGTTCTGCTTAGGGTCCAAATTTCATATTATTCAGGCACTGTTGGGACCAGGGACTAGCGTAGACGCCGCCTGGGTTTAGGTGGCCATAACTCATTGCTACTATTTTTCTAAGTGATTCTGACCGCACGACTGCATTTGCAGTGTGCGTATTATGGCATGGTTTAGTTTTTAAGCAAAACAGACGACGCCCGGGTTGTGGGTTGTCGGCTGTCTAGCAGGGCTCACCGAGAAAACCTTGCCTGCCAGAAATTAGGTCATTTTTCTGATTGGCCTAGGAACCGAGTAACAAGCTCTAGACGGGGAGGGGGGAGTAGAACTTGGAGGGGTCTCCCATTGTTGCTCATTCTCACTTCCTAATCAGTCATTTCCAGTTTTCAGCTGTTGTCAGGCGCTAACTCTGGAGCATGCAGACGCAACTGGCAGCGGAGCACCAACGAGTGGTGGCTCCATGCACCAGGAGCTGCTAGAGAGCTGCCATGACATCCCGGGTACTTGCTAGGGTCCTTTGCGGTTTTTTTGGCAGACTCTAGAGTTTTCTGGATGGATTGGATCTCGAGCTTGATTTTCATGTTTTGCATTGTTCATGACAAACTTGTGCATGTAGCCAGATGCAGCGCCCGGCTCAAGATTTTGCATCTCTAGGTCCAGACGGTGTTGCGTTTGCATACCCATGTGTAGAGTTACGACCAAAACAGTGGTTTTTGGCCAGTTTTTGGACAAACTGACAGTGTCCCGTGCGTCACCCGTTGTGTATCACAGCAACTATGATGTGTGCTTGTCAGTTGACATCTCTCTCTGTAATTATATTGAATTTGAGCTTCCTAACACTCTATCTGTACGTGTCCCAACCCAGGCCCTTACAGTTTTGCGTATGACTTGTAACTCTCATCACACACTGACTCAGCGTTGACGCTTAGTTAAGTGGCAGGTGGTTAGGAAGGTTCTATGAAGTTTCTCAAGGCATCTCTCACTGAGCTGCGCAGCAGAGACGCAGTAGTGGCAACAGTAGTGAGAGTCACAGCTAAAGCCACGGTCCTCGGAGGACCGTGGCTCCAGAGCCACCCATCACATGCACTCTGTTTGGTCCGTCTTTGTCTCATTCGGTCCTGTCGGCTCTGTTTGCGTTGTGCATACTGGTTCCGGCCAGTTACTTCCCGTCCAGGGCGTTGGTGTTGTCCGTTTTGTCGGTCCCACTGGTGTGTTCGTTTTGCCTGACGTTCTGTTGGTGCCTTCTTTGGAACTCAGCCTGTTGTCGGTAACGTCCCTTGAAGATCAGGGCATGGATTTCTTAGCCAGTCAGGGCATAGGCACTGTCCGTCTTTGCTCCTCTGGTCGCATCATCTTGCGGGGGGGTAAGTGCGACAAGCTGTATCGTGTCCCCCTTCATACCCCCTCTGCACCCACTATTGGCTTGTCTCTTGCTCACATCGTGTCTTCCCTTTCTCCTGCTGATATCCAGCTCTTGCATTGCCATCTTGGCAATGTGCTCACTGATTCTATCACTAGCATGTTCCAGCTTCAACCCGCTGTTGGCTTGTCCCCGTCCACCTTTCCTGCGCCATGTCCCTCTGACTGCATGGACTGTGCCCAAGAAAAAATGCATCATTCTCCCTTTGCTTCTTCTGACTCCCACTCCGCTCACCCTCTTGATCTTATTCATGCCGATGTCATGGGGCCTCTTCCCCATGACTCTCTTGGGGGGGTCGGACGTTACGTTCTGTGTCTTACTCACGATTTTTCCTGTTTTCGCTGGATCTTTGCTCTTTGTCATAAGAGTGACGTTGCTTCGGTCATTGCGTCATGGCTCGTTCAGGATGAATGTCCGTGCTCACTACGCGTCTTTTGCAGTGATCGTGGCAGTGAGTTCCTTGGACCCACCTCCCGGTTCCTCTAGTCCCAAGGAGTGTGTCTGGAGACATCGGCTCCCTACACACCTCAGCAAAACGGTGTTTTTGAGCGCTCGAATCGGACCCTGGCCAATGGCGTCCTCACCCTTCTGTCTCATTCTGGACTCTTTCCTCTCTTTGCCTTTGAGACCATGAGCTATATGACCTGAGTGTGGAATCGCGAGCCTCACGGTCCTCTTCCCCGCACCGTTACCCCCTTTGAGCGCTGGTACGGCTCTCGTGCTGACCTCCGTCTGGCTCGCGTCTGAGGTTGCATTGCGTCTGTCTGGCTCCCCGAGGACCTCCGTGACGGGAAACTCTCCTCGCGTGGCCTTCTCTGTCCCTTCTTCGGTGTCTCCTCCCAGTCCAAAGCCTGGCGCTTCTAGGACTCAGAGCTGCAGCACGTCATTGAGTCATGGGACGCCTTCTTCTTCGAGTCTGTGTTTCTCTGTGACCTCGATCGTCACTCTTGCACTGCCTCCTTGCTCCCGCTCTCTCGGTTGCGAGAGGAGGTCGGCCCTATAGTCCCATCTGCCCCTGCCTTTCTGCTACTGTCCTGTCTTAACAGCCTGCACCCTCAGAGCGTTCTCCAGCGGCCGGCTCTGCGACTCTACCGTCCTCTGACACCCTCCCGTTGGTGTCGTCTAGCTCGCTTGGCGCTCCGTCATCCCCTTTGGTGTCCTCATCTGTCTCGTCTGTGTCCGTCTCTCCCGCACATTCCGTTGCGTCCTCATCCAGTCCGCTCACTCCCGTCGTGCCCAGTTTACCTAGTGCTCCTCCTGATCCTGTACCTATTGAACCTTTTGTACGCGGCAGACGCCTATGCGCGCTTCCTTCTCGCTCCTCTAGTGCTGCAATGTCCTCCGTCCAACCTTCGCAGACCTTGCCTGGGCAGTCCCCAGCGCTGCCAACTTGTATGGACGCCCTGGGCCTAGCCACAGGGGTTGTTCACCCTAGCTCTCTCCTTGGGTACACACTGCTCACGTCCGAGCACGAGCGTGCGCTCGAAGCCGCCATCGGCTTCGATCTTGGGAGCATTGCCGAGTGTAATGCAATGGTCGCCGCCCCGTCGCCATCGCCTGACCCGACCACTGCTTGCCAGGCACGGGCAGCACCCGACTCCTAGCAGTGGGAGGCTGCCATGCACGACGAGCTGAGAGCAGTGGATGACAACTTCATACACGAGCTGGTCGATCTCCCACCAGGTCGCAAGGCCATCGATGCCCGCTAGGTTTTTCGTCGTAAGTACAAGCCTAACGACTAGCTCGACAAGAACAAGGCCCGACTTACAGCAAAGAGGTTTCCTCAAGTCCCAGGTGTTGACTTTGACGAGACTTTTGCTCCCGTTGGACGCTACACCACAGCTCAAGCCCTCCTGAGCCTTGTTGCATACCATGACTGGGAGCTCGAGCAGATGGATGTAAACAATGCCTTTCTGCACGGTCAGCCGGATCAGGAGATTTACATGGTGCAGCCTCCAGGGTTCTCTGACGGTACCGATCGAGTTTGGAGACTGCGAAAGGTCCTCTATGGTCTCAAGCAGTCACTACGGTGTTGGAACCAAGAGATCACCTCCACCCTGGAGAAGGGGAGATATCGCCGGAGCACAGGGGATCCCTCCCTCTTTGTCACTCCACGGTGGGCACCCTTTGCTGCCATCCTCGTGTACGTTGATGACCTGCTTATTGAGTCCCCGAGTCGCGAAGCAGTGTCAACTGTGAAGTCCCTGATGTTGGCCACATACAAGATGAAAGACTAAATGGAAAACTATGTAGCCGGTTGGGGCAGCAGCGTTGTTAATGCAGCGTGCGAGCTTCCACGCTCGTTGCTTAAGTCAGCTGCCCCCTCAGTCTCCTGCTCTAGAGTCTAAGTCTGGAAGCTCTGGGTTTGTTACTCAGAAACGCGCGCGCCAGAGTTAGCGCCAGAAAGCAGCTGAAAACTGATAGTTACTGATTAGGAATGAAGAATGAACAGCAATGGGGGACCCCTCCAAGTTCTAGCCCCCCCCCCAGCTCTGTAGAGCTTGTTACTCAGTTCATCAGCCAATCAGAAAATAGCTAATTTCAGGCTGGCAGGTTTTCTCGGTGAGGCCTGCCAGACGGCCGACAGCCCAGAACCCGGGCGTTGTCCGTTTTGCCTGAAAACTGGACCATACCATAATACCGACGCTGCGAACGCAGCCGTGTGGTCAGAATCTGCTAGAAAAATAGTAGCGAGGAGTTATGGCAGCCTGAACCCAGGCAGTGCCCACGATGGTTTATGCTGCCAAACAGGGTCATGCAACATGCAACTGGGACCCTAGGCAGCGCATGACGACGCAGGCACGACAGTACGCGCTGGACGCATGCAGACAGCGACTGCGGTGGCAGTGAGTGCCAGCAGCGCGACCGCCGAGGAGGCCTGCCGATGGAGGTGAACACGTCGCCGGAGAGAGGGGGCTCCAGAAAACTTCAAGACGACCTCAGCGTGCGTCGGCTCCACCGGACGACACTCCATCAGCGTCGAGTCTCGCCGTCAGTCATCTGCACGTCGATGTATACAAGCCGGGAGGACACAACAGAGCACAATGAGTGCAAAAACCAACACTCCCCCATGACTCAGAGGCGTAGTGCACATGGGCGGGCAGAGACACGGTTAACACACAAACTCCCCGAGGACACGCAGAAGTGCAGGCAGAGACAAAGAAAGCAAGTCACGGACGCACGCCGACTGAACTCACAGCCTTCTTAAACGAGTCCCGCTTCAGTGCCTTGGTCAGGAAGTCAGCCAGCTGCCGTGCTGTCTCAACCCACACGATGCTGATGCTGCCGTCGTGCAACAACGAACGCACATAGTGATACTCAACATTGATGTGCTTTGTGCGAGTGTGATGCACACCGTCATTGTCTGCAATGGCCATGGCACTCTCATTGTCACAATGCAAGGTGATGGATGCGACAGACTGACGCAACTCGGACAACAGACGACGCAACCACACACTCTCACACGCGCCTGAGCCAAGGGCCACGTACTCAGCCTCAGCAGTGCTGCGTGCAATGCACCCCTGTTGCCACTGCGCCAGGACACAGCTGTGCCCCCGACCAGAAAGATCCAACCAGTGCGACTCTTACCGTCTGGACTGCCGTCCCAGTCACTGTCGGTGTAACCCACTACAACGACGGATGGCTGATGGCGGAACATGAGGCCTCACCGAGGGGTCGAGACGACATAGCGCAGTACTTGGATCGCAGCCTCAAAGTGGAGGTGACGCGGCTCCTGAGAGAACTGGGCCAGGAGGTTAACGGCGAACGCGATGTCTGGACGCGTCGTCGTCGCCAGGGCATCAGTGACCCGATGACCCGCAGATACGTGGTCACATCAACTGGCTCCTCCACAACAGTTGGGTCATGACTCTTCAACTTCACCTGGCCATCGGGTGACATGGGTGAGGAAGCGTTGGGCACGAGGGGCAAGTCCTCGGCGAAGCGAGTGGACAGGGTCTGTACATAGGCAGCCCGGTGGACATGCAGGATGCCCTGAGAGCAATCATGCTCGAGCTCCATGCCCAGGAAGACTCGGGCAGACCCGAGATCCTTCATCTGGTAGGCGGCGTGCAATACGTCCTTGACGTGCTGGATGGCTGTCGCGTCTGGCGACGAAATGAGGAGATCATTGACGTAGACCAGAACCGCGGCGAAGGTCTGACCTCGCGGGCTGATGAACATTGCGGGGTCAGCGGTGCTGCGTTGGAGGCCGCCACGGAGAAGCGTACTACTGATCTCCTGGTTCTAGCACTGAGGCGACTGCTTCAGGCCATCGAGGGCCTTCCGCAGCCGCAAAACTCTCCCAGTGCCGTCGTCGAAGCCTGGGGGCTGCGTCATGTAGAGCTCCTCACCCTCCAGTGAGCCATGGAGGAATGCGTTGCTCACGTCCATCTGATGCAGCTCCCACCCGTGCTGGGCAACCAGGCTGAACAATGCCCGGCTTGTGGAGAACCGGCCAACTGGGGCGAAGATCTGGTCGTAATCAATCCCACGGCCAACGGAGGCGGAGGGTGCTACTGGTCCGGAGGAGCCAGTAGACGCCACAGGCGCT
>SZWC01026786.1:20947-31680 GCA_023375785.1 Penium margaritaceum
GTGCTCATGTGGGCTTGTGCTCATGTGGGCTTGTGCTCATGTGGGCTTGTGCTCATGTGGGCTTGTGCTCATGTGGGCTTGTGCTCATATGGGCAGTCCGGAACCCAAAAAACGAGCATTGTATACTGGCCAGTGATTGGGTGGGGGTTGATGGCACCGCAGCAGCAAATGGAAAGATAGCAATCAGCAGGAAATGATTGTCAGAAACTATTGTCTGGCTTACTTACAGTAGCCTCAACCTTGTTAGTGCGGTTATTCCACGTGGAAAAGGTCCAGTGATGCCCGCACTCGCAGCCTGTCTGCACGAGTGCAATCACATACAATCAAGAACGCACAGAAATGCATGCATCCATGCACACACAAGCGTGCGCACGCAACACACACACATGCAACTGTGCTCAGGCACGCACTCTCACTCACATGCACACAAACACGCACGCACACACAGCTACGTCGTTTACGCTGATGGACCCAGGCTGCTCATTTTGTAGTCGTAAAAAAAGACGTAGCTGTGCATTAACGTCACTCTACAAATCTATCTGGAAATGTCCGCTCATGTTTGAATGTTGTCACAGAGATCATCCAAATGAAGGAGGATCCCCCAGATGAATGAGGATCCCCCAGATGAATGAGGATCCCCCAGATGAAGGAGGATACCCCAGATGAATGAGGATCCCCCAGATGAAGGAGGATCCCCCAGATGAAGGAGGATCCCCCAGATGAAGGAGGATCCCCCAGATGAAGGAGCATCCCCCAGATGAAGGAGCATCCCCCAGATGAAGGAGCATCCCCCAGATGAAGGAGCATCCCCCAGATGAAGGAGGATCCCCCAGATGAAGGAGGATTCTTCTCCCCGTGGAGGTTTGCTCCACAGGCTGTTTCCAACGTTGAGAGCACGAGCCACACATGGCAAGTCAGTAGTTGCATTCCAAAGGTTCAACGCCTTCCTCCCCACGTGCGTCACGTACAGTGATGCAAGGTTCGTCAGGTGTGAGATGCCTTCGCCAACGCTTGCTTGAAAATTGTTGTTATATAATTGCCTGCAATGCACCATGGGTTTATTCAGCAGTTAGCAGCCCGATGGAGTCACAACCCTGCCCAGAGGATGTGGTGAGCTTTTGCCTATCTACGTCACACGCGCACCAGAAACCAGCCGAGCAGTCACACACACGCACCCGTGGACCCACACACCCACGCACCCACACACACACCCATGCACCAACATACCCACACACCCACCCACACACCCATGCACGCACACACCCACACACCCACGCACCCACACACCCACACACCCGCACACCCACACAGCCACACACCCACACACCCATAAGCAGTCACACACACGCACCAAGTGCCAGGAAAGCAACCCACCTGCTGGCCCCAGCTTTTGTTCATCACCAAACTCCGTGCACACACGAGTACCCGTGCACCTGGACTCCCGTGCACCCATGCATGGACATATCCTCACGCCCACACACCCACACACGCATGCACTCACGTACCCTCTCACCCGTAGACCCACACACCCACGCACCCACACACACACCCACACACGCATGCACTCACGTACCCTCTCACCCGTAGACCCACACACCCACGCACCCACACACACACCCACACACGCATGCACTCACGTACCCTCTCACCCGTAGACCCACACACCCACGCACCCACACACACACCCACACACGCATGCACTCACGTACCCTCTCACCCGTAGACCCACACACCCACGCACCCACACACACACCCACACACGCATGCACTCACGTACCCTCTCACCCGTAGACCCAGACACCCACGCACCCACACACACACACCCACACACCCATGCACGCACACACCCACACAACCACGCAACCACACACCCGTGCACCCACACACCCAGACACCCACGAACCCACACACCCACACACCAACAGACCCATGCACCAACATGCCCACACACCCGCACACCAACGCACCCACGCACCCACGCACCCACACCCATAAACCCACGAACCCACACCCCCGGCATGTAGGCATGGACATGCGTGCGCACGAGCCAATCCCAGGCCGACATGCAGGCACACTGGCAGGAAGGTCGCCCACTCACAGAGTCAACAGACGTCCAAACCACGGTCCAAGGGGAAGGAAACCCGGGCGATTGAATTGGTTGTAGATCAGCGATCTGACACACACACACACAGCACGGAAAAAAAAAAAACAAGCCTCGCCGTCCCTTGAAAAGGCGGCACTCACAGGAAGCACCTGCAAAGGATAACCGGGCCGCGAGAGTTTCTCTCCTTTCTGGCCGCGCCACGAGAGTGGATCGATCACTTCGCAGCCCCTGTCCGGCAAACGTGATCGCGGGTACTGTCGCAAACCATTTATTTTTGCTGTCCATTGTAGACTAGCTGATAGTTTGTGGCGAAAAAAGAATCCACGTTTTGACTGCTGCATAAATGAAAGAATGTGGTCGCAAACTATTTCACGAAATTCATATTACGTTTTCGGATAGCATTTCCTCACAACCGTCGTCGGACGACATGTCCTTGTCGGGTGGGCGTCCTGTCGTTCGTCGCCGGACATCGATCCTCCTACGAGACCGAGGTCAAGGCGCACGAGTACATAACTACAAGTAGGCGCCTCCAAACACCCGTTTGCAGGTGCTTCCTTCATAGCATCTACTGAGTGAGGTCATCCTACGACATCCAGACAAGAGATCGACCCTGTCAAACTTGAAACTACCACTCTCCTGCTCCGATAACAAAAAGGACATCAACTGGGTCACATAGACAAAACCAAAAACTGGACGAGCGGACGCGGGGGGGGGGGGGGGGGGAAAGAGAGCCAGTCTGACTACGTCGGAGCCACCCACTTACAGGGAAACCAGCCTTGAAAGCGCGCTCAGCCCATCCGGGATCGATCCACCGAACCCGGCTCTGCTCATGCTTCTGCGGAAAAAGTGCCGCCACATACGCACAGCAACATGTGTACCCCTTCGAAGTCAACTTCGCACCGTGAAACGCCATCCGTGCAAGCTCATGCTTTGACTCCGATGCTTGACTCGGATGCTGGACTCGGATGCTTGCGTTTGAGTGGGATGCACGCGCGTCGTTTTGTGTGAGACTTCGTCCTCAGTGAAGAGGGTTCTCTACTCTTACCAGTGTGTTGAATAAAGACTCGCGACCGTGCAATGCACGTGTGAAACTTCGTCCTGCGTAGTGGAGCAGTGGCCATCCCAACACCACAGCTTCCCCAAACCAAACCAAACCAACCTATTGCCATCCATCCAGCACCACCCGCACACCGACTCTGTCATCCACATCTGCGGCAGGTGACCTTCCTGACAGCTTGTGATTCTTGTGTTGTGTGTCACATCATATGCATGCATGGCACGAGCTTGTCAGAGCGGCTGTCGACAACCGACAGAAGACGTACAGATCCGTGAGGCCTGTCAGCTTCGTGATGGCCGAAGGGATGCTTGTTCTTCCGGCCGCATTAACGTCGTCCAATTTCCTGCACACACGTCACACGTGCGCAGCACAGCACACGCAAAAATCGATCATTTGCAGTGTCGAAAATGTAAAAAGTCTCATTCCATCTCTTCCAGGACGGAGGCAAATTAACAAGCGTTCGGACAGCGCACATAGACGGGGACACTGACAGGCAAGCAAGAGTAAGCCATTCCATTCCGGCACGAGAGATCCACAACCAGAGTGACGCGGGTTGCAGCAAGGAGGCAGCGTCTGACCGCATGGACCGAGGAAGGCAACTCGCGAACCGGCGTGACATGCGAGAACGCGAAACGCTTTGGAGATTTTTCGCATCTCGACGGCTCAGATCATGCGGCAGTAGCAAGACGATGTCCTCAAGTTGGGGTGGACGGACGGCTCGATGACGTTTAAGGCGCTAAGTTGGCATTGGCGCGCGTTTGCACTCCCGATATCTCTGCGAAACTTGGCGACATGCGAACTTGATCACGTCCGCAGAAAGCATTTCTTCAAGATCACGGTAGGGGAAATCACAATTTGCGTTTGCCGCAAACGCAAGCGGTGGTCGACGAGACAAGTGACCGTGTCGCCACTCACAGAGAGACGATAGCGCCGTTTTCGCATCGGATACGGGCCACGTCACTGCAGTCGGCAGAGGAGTTGGTCCATTGAGAGTATCCCCACCCCCCTAAGCCGACGCGGATCTCTTGCAGCACGTTGTCTGCACATGCAAGCAGAGCATCGCAGCGCACACAACACGACTTGTGAGTCGACCTCTCGTGCGCACGTGAGCGTGCGGATGGGGCAGCAGGATGAGAGTTGTGAGGAGCCAGACCCTCCCTCGAGACCAATAGGCCCCTTAAACTCAAGGAGGGAGGCGTGGGAGGATAATGAGGGAAGAGCCTGTAGAAGGAGGGACGAGGAGGATTGGGGGAAAAGGGTGTTTGGTCACCCATGGTAGTATGTATGGAGTGAGTACTTTGGACTTACAATCATAAGTTGTCAGGGGTGCGGCGCTCGCCGCAGGCGTTGCGGCGAGCAGCACGAGCACAGCAAGGGCTACGGCTGGGAGGAGCCTGGCCGCTGTCGCAGTGCGGCGCGCCATCGCAGCCGGATCCGCTGGCCGCTGCCACACTCCTGCCAGGCAAGCAAGGGGAGCCGGCCACGCTGCCTTGAAGCGGTGGAGCTCTGCCGCTGCCGTAGCGTGCACTGACGGCGAGGCGTGAGGAGCGTTTTGAGGCGGCAGACCGAACGAGAGTGGCGCTTGGTTGGAGGTACGGCCGAGCGTTGGAGGAAGTGGCGAAGAGGAGCTCGGCTGCAGTGTTTATAGTCGCAAGGTGCCGGGGACGTCCTTGCGGTGCCGAACCGCAGCCTCTCCCTTCGCCAACGCGATGGCTTCTACGCGCCCACGTCGTGACGGATTGGGGCACGCACCGACGTTCGCCGGACTACTGTTCTAACCTGCGGCTTCCTGTGCCTACTAATTTTTAAACCCTGGCCAGGGTTTAAAAAATGCAACGCGTGCAATGAGTTCCGTGTGCTGTTTTTATGTATCCCCAAGTGCTCGACTCCGTGCATCCTTCCATCGACTACGGCATATTATGACGCAGAAACACATCCTACATTCTCTGTCATGATCGTACGACCAAGGACGTAACTTCTTCCTGGTTTCCTGCTGATGCGGTGCTTGGAGGACAAGGAGGGGTTCTGAGTAGGGCCGCGGCTGGGAAGGCGACAGAGACATCCAAGGATCACATCAGTAGGAAACCAGGAAGAAGGTACGTCCTTGGTCACACTATCATGACACAGAATTTACGATGTGTTTCTCCGTTATAATATCCCGTTGGCAAATGGAAGGATGCACGGAGTCGAGCACATCGCCATGCAGAAAAAAGAGACAGAATTAGGTTACCTTGATGGACTGCTTAAGCGGTCAAGCTCATTGGTCACTGACCACAGGATTTGGCATTGACCAGCAACTTGCAAAGTCAGTGGTCAATGACAGATAATTTCTACTACTAATTGCGTGACATTACTTCTTTAATCAATCGATCACGAAAGGACAACCCATCGTTCAACCGGACAGACGACATCGATCGACGTATTTTGAGGTAACACCGGACAGAGTGTAGCTATGTTAATTCAACAAATGAAGTGGAATAATTTTAATGTTGAAGTTTGGAATTTACATACGAAAGTCAAAAATAATCGCCCTAAAAAAGATGCAAACCCGTACTTTTGCATCGGGCAACTTCCAGAACCCACGGTGGCGAGGCCCCGCAGATTCCCTTTCACATCATTGGGAGTCTAGTTTCATGGAAGCTAAATTTTCCCTCTTCATGTAAAATTTATTAAGTTGCAAATCGTCGACGACATATCCTTGTATCTGCCACGTGTCCTGCGTTCGACTAGCCTCGTCACGCCAAGTCACCATAAACACCTTTCTACCTAATACCTAGCCATACCTATAGTGGAACCATCGCACATCGGTCGTACTTCACAAATGGTGGTGATAATAAAAGCCAACAAGTTCGTGTGGGCGCAAGTGAATTTAGGACCAATCACACCTAATTCATAAACACCATAGTTAATGCACACATAAATTTACCATACACGAGTTATTACGAAGAGATTTCATTACATGTCATTCCCTAAAAATGGAAGCCGGTAAGTAACTTCCTTCCTAGAATTTGTTAGCGTTTCCATTCACACTTCCCATAAAGTCATCTCACCAAAATTCTTCTTTCCAAGAAGTTTCATACAATGACATGGGGTATATTTACACAAATTACATAATAATTCAAAAAATGTTTTCAGGCGTCTTTCATTATTTGTAGGCAATGAAATTGAGTGTTTCCAAAAATCTGTTTAAACATTATTATGAAGAGTAAATGCAAGGGCGGGGGTTTGTAAAGATAGAATATAGCATAAATTCTTGTTACCACTTTTAACCATAAAATGTGTTTTTGTAAATTCAGCTTTTGGAAATTCTAAGCATACCTATGCTTGGGTTTGACAAGACGTTCTAAGCTCCGCATGACTTAACTGTGAAGTCTGCAGCTTTGATTTTAAGACTAACCAAGAGTAATGATAACTATAGACCTGTTTTTTAGGTTTGCTCTGTCCCCCCCTCCAATCGACACCACAAAGTGCACGTGGGGAGTGCATGAGATGGCACTTGCTTATTTGCAGGCGTAATCAAATCATTGTACACTATTGTCTCGTATTTATGACATTTCCATGAAGGTTTTTTCCTTGCACTTGTGTACAAATCCCTTTAACGTGAACTCCAAAGAGTACACTTCCACATGCAGTCACACTATAAACTTAAGTAGTGACAGCGGGACTCGGTTACAAACTCCACTCCAAACATCCACTTACACTCCCCACACACAATTTAAACCATCACTTACCAAATCACTCAAAATCATCATACACAAGTGAATATCTCTCCGAAAAGCCCACACACCCGAAAATATACTTCCACTGACACTCCCCACATACACTTTTACACGCATCCTCCCTTCCCCCCTTCCTCACCAAACAATCTCAAACAGGACACTCAAACATACACACGTACAAGTTTCTACACAAGTCCCATACACCCAAGAATACAACTCCACTTACATTCTACACATACACTTGCTACCCCCACACTCCTTCCTCCCCAATGACCACCAACCAACATTGAACGTATTACTCAAACCAAAAAAACACAAGTACACATTTCCACACACAATCCACACATCCACCTAAACACAACCACTTACACTCCCCACATACACTATCCTCTCATTCCCCCTCCTCCCAACCACAAACAACCGCATCACTTAAACAAACATACAAAAGTGTATATATCTACACGTAACTCACATATCCAACCATACACCTCCACTTGCACTCCCCACATACACTTTCAACCTCCTCCCTCCTCCCCCCTCTACAAAACCTCCACTGATCAACCACTACAACTAGTATACCTAGTACATAAAATTTTCCACCTAGTACATAAAAGTTTCCACCTTTNNTACACTTTCAACCTCCTCCCTCCTCCCCCCTCTACAAAACCTCCACTGATCAACCACTACAACTAATATACCTAGTACATAAAATTTTCCACCTAGTACATAAAAGTTTCCACCTTTCTAGATAAACAACATCTCAAACTACATTGTTAACTATTTTCCACCTAGAACCTAAAACCTTCCTAATACACCACTTCCCTTCATACACACTTCTTCTCGTGCACAAAATTCCTTCGACTAACTTTACCTCCCCAATTGGGCCCCTTGTGGCTAAATACTCCGCATGATTCATGGAGAATCCTCCGCCGGGGGGCCAGTTCCATGAGCGCTTAAGCACTCCACCAACCCTGATGGGAACACCGCCTACAAAGAGGTGAGAAGGATTCATCACTTTTCCCACCCACTTTCTTATCGGTGAATCACTAAAGATGCGGCAGGTTGCGCATGAATTGAATGAGTGAGTTCTTTGGAAGAATTCACGGCTGGCTTGAGCGATTTCCTTAAGATTACCATCAATCTTTGCACAATCTGCAACTTTGTTCAGCGTAAAAAGGTGTTAAAAATAAATGTTTCCCAAGATGGGGGAGTGTGTCCTATCGTTGGATGCAATCCACTCATCCCCACCCATGTCGACCTCCCACCACCTGCCAGTTCACTCACCCCTCGTACTTCTCGTCAGATGGAAGGATGCATTTCTCACAACCATAGATTTTTGTGATGAATTTCTCAGCATCACAACTACAACATAGCTCTATCTCCTTTGCCTTGCTCGTAAGCCAAGGCATCGACCCTTTGCCCGACCCTTCTCTCACGTCGCCCTCTCGCTCACCTGTCACAACACTTGCCAGCCAAAAACATGAGCGAATTTGATGGTTGGTGGACGGACTAAGTCATTAGCCTTGCAAAGGTACAGTGAAACTTGTGAAAGGCATGAGTTCGATGAGTGAAATAGTTAACTCATTGATTTCACATGCAACCAGCCGCACCGTGAGAAACCATGTCTATCTCTAGGCGCATCTTAAGAAACACCACGTCATTGCTTTGATTCACAGATGGATACACCCGTACATTTAGTTTGGTGCCACCGTTTTCATGCACGTCCATAGAACATTTGCATGTTCTGGAATTTGCAACCGCATCCAGTGACATGTTAAAATACTCAACAGCAAACTTCTCGTTAGGTAATGGATTGTCATCTATCCGTGCTGATTTCCTAGTTGCACGGGAGGAGATGTTGACAAATTTCTATTTGACTACTTTGACGAAGAGAGAATGAAAGATAAGTCAATTTATGCTTTCTCCAGGATTCAAATTTATGTTTGAATATGAGGTACCCTGGATTCTTGTACATGGGAGACTAGGGTTCCTACTCAAATTGCGAGGCACCGGGACATGCCAACAGTGGGGATTCTGGCAAAAGATGGACATGTTGTAGGAGCTTCCTGCAAAATGCACGAAAATGCGGATCACATTCTATTACAACAAAGATCTTCACAATCGCCATTTCACCATACTTAACGTAAATGCCAATTGTTTTTACCCAATGTTTGAATTCAAACAAAAAAAAATTAGACGTACAAAAAATGGTTGCCTCATATAATGCAGCTCCAATTGTCAACGATGCACCAACTAAACCGCTGGGGCTATGGTCAATGACAAAAGTTCCCTTTTCGTATTTGCCCACCGCGCTCATAGATAGCTATTTTCCAGATACGGTCAAGTTTTGAGAAATTTTTATTTCTACATCCTACTTTTCTTACCCCCTTATAGATCTGACCCACTTTTTTTGTTCATCTTAACATAGTAGGATATTTGGCTTTCTAGATCGAATGCCCTTCCAGTTCTTGCCAAGTTGAGAAAAAAGTGGTCAAACCTCCATAGCGTCAAGTCGCTACGCTTTGCGTTATTGTCAGCGCTAAATCGGACCTATGCCTTTCAATGTAAGACACCTAAAGAGTTTGCACTTGTGTCATGTTTTTGAGCAGAGTTGTCAGAGGTCGATGTCATATTCGCTGGCATGATCGAGTGGTCGGCCAACGGTTGCCGTCCACCAACCTAAACTTCAACAGTCAAACAGGTTTGAGCTCAATCGCAAAACTTTGGTGTCAAGATAAAAGGTCGCAATAAACCCGCCTCCATTTGTTTGCAAGCACCCATATAGATGAGTTCAAACACGTATGGGAAAACACATGCATGAAACCTTTCGTTTGATAAATAAACTAAATGACAATAAAAACTTTATGCATGCATGAATGTAAACTACATGAATATGTAAGAGAAAAATGTACAATCGAGTTCAAACTTTCTTATCTAACAATGATTAATCTTCACTTTATCGTTAGAAGCACTTGTCCATCCATAAATCAGGTAGACATATTAATGGACGCGTATGTGTCCGTATGTGCATACATACATGTATACGTATTGGAAGAACATATGTATATACTTAAGCAATCACAAACATGCGCACATCTAGGTTCAAAGTTTTGTATGCACACATGTCAACATGTATGCAAATGTACTTGTGTACATGTATGCATACCTACAAATGAATGTATGTGTAACAATACATATATACCTCTACATGCATGAATATGTATATGCATATGCATATCCATAGACATATGTACATGTATATGTATATGTACATGTACATGTATATGTATACGTATATGTATATGTACATGTATATGTATATGTATATGTATATGTGTATGTATATGTATATGTATATGTATATGTATATGTATATGTATATGTATATGTATATGTATATGTATATGTATATGTATATGTATATTTATATGCATATGTATATGTATATGGATATGTATATGTATATGTATATGTATATGTATATGTATATGTATATGTATATGTTTATGTTTATGTATGTGTATATGTATGTTTATATGTTTATTTATATGTATATGTATATGTATATGTATATGTATATGTATATGTATATGTATATGTATATGTATATGTATATGTATATGTATTAGTATATGTATATATATTTATATGCATATTTATATCTATATGGATATGTATATGCATATCTATATGTTTATGTATATGTACATGTACATGTATATGTACATGTATATGTATATGTATATGCATATGTATATGTAAATGTACACGTATAATTATATGTATAGCTATTAGTATAATATATGTCGTGCAACTATATTATTGTACACAGAGATGTAAACAATTCCAGAAT
>SZWC01026788.1:7637-24708 GCA_023375785.1 Penium margaritaceum
ATCTTTATGGATAAATTTGTCCGAGGTGCCTAGTTCGACACCCGTCTTGACGCTGACTGCCTTCCGTCCGAATTCGTAGCTGGATGATGCCTTCTCACTTCCTCGTTGACCAAAGAGGTCTATATTGGGAGCGCCCTCCAATTGGATGTCTGTGTGAGGGGCAGAATGATCATGTTGAAAGGCTTCAAATTCATGCATGGAACGAGACGAATGGATGGACGAATAAGCTCTTTCGTCACATTTCTACGCCTCTCACTACCGGCAAAATGTTACCAAAATGTTCCATTACAACATAAAAAACATTTATAGACGAATCGAGAACACAGTACATGTATCGTAGGCCATTAAGAGCAGCCTTAGAGTCCGCACAATCTGTCACTTAGATAATCCTTGCGGTTGGGGACTTTTTGGGTATTGTTCGTCGGTGCTTTAGGATTGGAGCTAAGTCCACGCGAGATATCGGCAAGCTTGTTGTAAAAACATCAATGTCGCTATTGACTAGCGTCACAGGTAATTTGGTTGTTGGATCAGGACATGCAAAAAACGATTTTGACAATAGCAGGGCCTTATAGGTATGCGGCATGGTACAAAGCATCAATGAGACAAGACAATTCGCGAACGACATTTTCTACGATCGACTCTTCAAAACAAGCACCTGCCTTTGTCGTGATTCAAACTTGTCAATTTGCGTGCAGGCGGGGCGCAAACAAGGCAGCCCGAATGTAGTTGCCCTATCTTTATTTGCGAAAGAAATAAAATCCTGAGTGTCTCCACCAAAGGGTAAGAGGAGAGCTGAAGAAATTATAGGTGCTCACTGATGTGCAAACAAGGTAGGCAAAATGACTAAGAGCAATTTGACTCAAATAGTACTATGGTCCAAAATAATCCGTTGCCCATGGTTTCAGTCGACTTATACGTGTTGCCCATAGTCGAAAAAGACATGACAGCGGTGCCCATGTTTTCGAATGTCCGTCCGAAAACAGAATTCGACTTCGCTCTCGAGGTCGGCGAGTGCCGACCTCGAGAGCGAAATCGGCGACTTCTGACACCGGTTGAGCCGATGTCAGAAGTTACCATGATGCGAGTTTTGGAGTTCGCAAGTGCGAACTCCGAAACTCGCGACAGGGTAACACACATATCGCAACCCCCCCCCCCCCCAATATCGGACAAACCCCCTAGTGACACTAGGGGGGTTGGGTTTTTTTTTTTTCACTTGCCCGGGCATCTGCCGGGCCCCGCTACTGCGGGGCCCGGCAGATTCCCTTTCATTTATCACACGTGCGCCGTATCTCGCAAACCCCCCCAATAATATACAAACCCCCTAGTTACACTGGGGGGTTTGGGTTTTTTTAACTTGCCCGGGCATGTGCCGGGCCCCGCAGTAGCGAGGCTCGGCAGATTCCCTTTCTCCTATCACACGTGTGCCGCATCTTGCAAACCGCCCCCAATAACAGACAAACCCCCTAGTTACACTCGGGGGTTTGGGTATTATTGTTTTTCTTGCCCAGGCATCTGCCAGGCCCAGCGGTAGCGGGGCTCGGCAGATGCCCAGCGTGCGACGCATCTTGCAAACCACCCCAAACCTACGACAAACCCCATAGTTTAAGTGGGGGGTTTGGCAGGGTCATCGCGAGCTCGCAGGGAGGTTTTGCCGTGAAACCCCTCCTGCGAGCTCGCGACGACGGGCGAAGTTTGACTTCGGCCTCGAAGTCAAAATCCACATGTCGAATATGTTAAATAGATGAAATATGTTACACCCGTGCCCATTTTTGCTCGAAAAGTTCAAAACATGGGCATCGTTGTCATGTCGATTTCGACTATGGACAGCGCGTATAAATGGACAGCAACAATGGGCATGTAACGACTCCGTCCTAGTACTATATGTAATTCTACCTTTATTTTTAGCCTTCTTCATCCAAGAGAAGAGAGGTTACATGCAAATGTTTTCATCAAGACGCAAAAGAGAATGTCTTTAGGAGTTTTTTAATCAGAGAAATGGAAGAATGTGGCCATTGTTCTTGCCATATGAGATGAAAATGCACAAAGCGAAAAAATTACAAGGAAGCCTTGAATGGGACAGATTTAAGGTGATTTTCTTAAGAAAAAAATCAATTAGATATGAGGCGATTTCTTGGAAGAGGTGAGAAAAGGATAAAAGGTGGTTCATGAGATGAATTAGTCTTGGACATTGAAGCAAGCAATGATAAATGGTCTCCTCTTGCCGGCAAAAGGAACAAATGCCACGCCATTTTGCATCTGGAAATTGGCTGTGGTGAGCTATTTGGGTGGAGAAATAGGATCATGGTCATGGTGTTCCTTGTTGAGAGGTCAAGGGGGAGGTCAAAATCTGACAACGAACATAGTATTGTGATGTGAGTCGTCTCGTCTATTTTTACAACTTACTGTGACCACTCGGCCTTGTCCATACTCGTGCAGATCAGTGATGAAGACCCAACTAACGCCAGAGCATGGACGCGTGGTGACTCCACCCACCATAAACTGCCAGTCAATTGCCACGACGTCCCAGTTGCTTGGTGGGGTGCTCTGCAGTTTTTTTGCACTTGCTTGAGTTTTCTCAGTGGACTATCTCTCGAGCCCGATTTTCATGTTTTGTATTGTCTATCCACCGAGCAATGCCTAAATTTTGTGTGTGACCAGCGTCCGGCTCAAGATTCTACATCTCTAGGTTCAGACAATGTTGTGTTTGTGTGCCTGTGCGTGGAGGTACACCATGGTTTTGGACCGGTTTTAGGACAAATTGACAATGCCGCATGCATCACCCGCCTTGCACCGCGCCAGGTATTCATGCTCGGAGTTTTGCACATCTCTCTGCATTACTAAGCTGTCGGAGCTTACGAGATTTGCACGTCTAGCCTAACCCTTGATGTTTCGTGCACTTGTTGGTTTTCACGCATCTCTCATTATACTCTATTGTGTCTTCCCGGCTTCTGTACATCGACGTGTAGATGACTGACAATGAGACACGACACTACTGGAGTGTCGTCCGGTAGACCCGACGCACGTTGAGGCCTACACACAGTTTGCTAGAGCCTCCTCCGTCCGACGGTCGACATGCTCAACTCCATCGGCAAACCTCCTCGACAGTCGTGCCGCTAGCGATCATTGCCACTGTAGTTACTATCTGCATGCGTCAAGTACTGGACGTGACAACACCATTGCGTCTCCAACATTATGTTCTGCTTAGGGTCCAAGTTTCATGTTGATCGGGCACTGTTGTTACCGGGGACTAGTGTAAACGCTGCCTGGGTCTAGGCAGCCATAACTCCTCTCTGTTGTTTTTCTAGATGATTCTGACCACACGACTGCGTTTGCAGCATTGGTGTTATGGTATGGTCCAGTTTTGAGGCAAAATGGACGACACCCGGGTTTTGGCCTGTCGGCCGTGTGGTAGGGCTCGCCAAGAAAACCCTGATAGTACGAAAATAGGTCATTTTTCTGATTGGCCAGAAAGTTGAGTAACAAGGTCTACAGAGCTGGGGGGAAGTTAGAACTTGGAGGGGTCTCCCATTGTAGTTCATTCTCAGTTGCTAATATGTTCTTTTCAGTTTCCACTGTCTTCCTGGTGCGAACTCATTGGCGTGCAGTTTCACTCTCACAGACTCAGAGCAGTGGAAGGGGGCAATAGTCCAAAGCAACGAGCGTGGGGCCATGTCTGCTCTAGTAGTACTACAGCCTCATCATGCCGCTTTAGTCTAGGTTTCTATCCTATCAGAACTATAGCGCATCAGAAGCACCATATGTGAGTAGATGCAAGGCGTACAGGTCCCAATCTATGTTGGCAGTCCCAGAAACGCGCCTGTACAGGGGAAACTCTGCCAGACTTTTCCTGGCAGAGTTAGCTCTGTGGTTGGCATTGTCAAAACGCTGTACACACAGGGAAAATGCTGCCGAATTTTTTTTGGCAGCGCTCACCCCGCGATGGCGGTAACGTTGGTGGACGCAAGGCCGACAACGTGACGGACGACACTACAACAACACCAACGCATGCGGCGACAACGTCACAGACGAGGGGAGTGACCTCCCCCACCTCCCCTCCCTCTCCTATGGAGCCACAGCAGCAGCTGCGTAGCCAGCTACTATGTAGCAGAAGTAGTAATATCCGTATCAACAGCAGTAGTTGTTGCAGTAGTAATAGTAGCCTTGCAGCAACCTGGCTCCGATACCATATTGAACGGGACAAGGTGAGGGGGAGGGGGAGGCCGTGGGAGAGAAGATGGAGGAGAGGGGAGGAGGCGGGAGCCGGCTGGAGTTGGGAGCTAGCCGCGGGGCTAACTGTCCCTCTCGGTTATCAGGGGGATGGGCTCTCGAGAGCTGTGAGGGGGGAAGCGCTCCGGAGAGTTGTGAGGGGGGATCGAGCTTACGAGGACTTAGAGCAAGAGAGGATCGAGGTAAGAAGAGTAAATGTTTTTTGAAAAAAGAATGAGTGAACGAGGGCAAGGACAGCACCCAACCGGGTCGGCCTCGCCCAGCAGGTGACGTCAGCAGACTAGAGCATGTTGCGCGGCGCAACATG
This sequence comes from Penium margaritaceum, assembly GCA_023375785.1. Taxonomy (NCBI): domain Eukaryota; kingdom Viridiplantae; phylum Streptophyta; class Zygnematophyceae; order Desmidiales; family Peniaceae; genus Penium; species Penium margaritaceum. Next base: position 12,172 of record SZWC01026788.1, read on the forward strand.
CTCGAGTCAGGGCATTCCTATGCCCATGCAAGTGGCGGGAGGGGGGGGCTTTCGCTCCCTTACGAGGAGGGAGTGAAAGGCCCTCTCCTTTGGCCCAAGTGCGCCACCTGACTAATGCCCAGGTCAGAGGACATGCGCTGGCTCCCAATAGCCAGATTTGCGAGGGGCACAAGTGCAAGAGTGAACCTGGTGAGACAAACCCGACTAGCCGGGTGAGCAAAGAGTAGGACTGAACTAGGCGCTCTAACTCAAGCAGCAACAAACGTTTGCTACTTTAACAACAACAAGATCCACTACTGCATAGTAGCAAGAGCAAGAGCCGCAGCAGTAGCAACAACAGCAGCCACAACAGCCACAACAGCAGAAGTAACATCCGTAGCAACAGTAGGAGCCGCTACTATGTAGAAGCTACAGCATTAGCAAAAGACGAAGTAGCAGCAGTTGCTGCGCAATAGCACCCACAACAGTAGCCACTATTACACAGTAGTTTCAACAGCTGCGTAGCAGCTGTTGCAGCAGCTACGGCGCCAGCCGCGCTGTTGCGTAGAACGGAGCGGCGCAGCCATGCAGCCGCGTAGCCACGCGGCCACAGAGACACGCGGCCACGCGGCCACGCAGTCAAGCAGCCACGCAGTCGTGCAGCCACGCAGCCACACAACCACGCAATCGCGCAACCACATAGCCACGCAACCACGTAGCCACGCAACAACGCAACCACGCAGCCACATGACAACGCAACCACGTAGCCTCGCAACCATACGGCCACACGGCTTTGGAGCCACACAACCACACATTTGCGCATCTGCTATGTAGTCATGTAGTTGTGCAGGCACATAACCACGTTGCCACACAGCCACACATCCACACACGCACGCAGCCATGCAGCCACGTAGATGATGTTGTGCCGTCAACTGCTACTGAGGTCACTCCTGATGTCAGTGGTAACATCACTCCTGACATCAGCAACAAGATAAAAAAAAGGAAAACCTGGGAGAACCATGGCTGAAAGTGGGGAGGGGTCTTCCTCTACTGGAGGCCCCACTAGCCCCCCCTTTCAGCGACAAGTGCAGCAACCGCAACAGCAATAGTAGCAACATCCGCTACTATTGTAAGAGCAGCAACCTCCGCTACAGCATCAGCAATAGCACTAGTAGTAAATGTAATCGCTACAGCAAAAAAATCATCCACTACAACATCAGCAATACCAGCAGCAGCCATTACTACAGCACCTACAGCAACCGTAGCAACCGTAACAGTAACAGCAGCAGTCCTAACAACAGCAGTAGCAATAACAGCAGCCGTAACAGCAGATACAACTACAACACCAGGTGCAACAGCCACCACCATTAGAACAGCAACAGCCGTGATAGCAAATGCAACCGTTACAACAGCAGGAACCTCTGTAGGAGAAGCATCAACAACAGCAAAAGGAGTAGCAGCCGCAGTAGTACCAACATCGCGCAGGCCTTGCTGGAGCGACGGACCTAATAGCCACCATTGACTAGCAGCTTGCAACGCTCATTGAACAACTAGAAGCACTACAGCCGTTGACACCGCAGAGCCAGCCTTCGCTACAACAACAGTAGCAGGACTAGTCACAAATGTAGCAATAGTAGCACCAGGAACAGCATACATCGCGCCACACGAGCATCCCGCTACCCTTGTTTTCATCCGTGCATGCAAGCCCGCGATCTCCTTCGCCACACAATACTTAGCAAAGCGGCACACCTAGTGCCAGCAGTAGACTGTGTCTTCAGTCCTGAGTCCCATTCTGGGTGCTGTCCAAAGGCCAACGGACTTTGAAGCCTCACCCCCGCCTCTCTAGGTTGGCGACTAGTTTCGGAGCTAGAAGCTCAGCTTCCGCATCTAGGCGCAGGGTGAGGGCCTGTGGCCATACTACGTCCGACCATACGACTCCACCCAGGCGGACCGGGTGTATGATGCAAGTCGCGTCGTACGTGCCCTCCTCTCCATCGCCCCTCCGGCTACACGTCTTGCTTTCGAGCCTTTCTCGGCGACTTTGCCACTGCGGCCTCCCCGACCCCGCATCGGCATGGCACATGCTCACGCACCCCCACCGACTTTCTAGCGAGGCCGAGACCAGCCTTCTGCTCCGAGAGTTCAATCCCCTCCACATGGGGGAGGCGGAGACGGTCACCTCCTACTGGCAAGGGGGGGAGGACATCCTTTGTCACCTCAGAGATGTTGCACCACCCCCTCTCTCGGTGCTCTAGACCATCAAGCGCGGTGCCATCAACGCCTCTGCAGACGTCTTCGTGCACTAATCTCAAGACGTCCTTACTGGGATGGCAGCCCACGGCACCCTCATGCCCTAGGCTTATGAGCACTTCCTTCGGATTGAAGAGGCTCGTCAGGAGTTTTACATCCAACGCACGGAGGCCTTTGCCTCTCCTGCCATTGCCCCCATAGCCAATGCTGCTCCTATAACAGTTGCGTCTTCCGATACTCCATCGTCGGGAAACAAAAAGCGTAAGGGCAAGAAGGGCAAGGGCCAACAACAGTAGTCAGCCAGATCCAGTGGTGGCGGTTTAGTTCGCCACAATTGTGGCCAGCCAGGACAAGGGTGGTACACCTGTCCGCTACTGACAGGCGAGGCACGCGTTATCGCCACCATGCTTCGCCAACGTGAATGCCTTCTCACCATTGTTGCCGTCATAATCACCAACCCTAATGTGTCATTCTTGCCAGAAAGCTTCATACTTCCGACTATCGCACCCTCCCTGCCTCTGACAGTGTCACCGTAGCTTCATTAGTAGGAGTCGGCACCCACCCTTCCGCTCACGGTGCCTTATTCCTCCCTCCCTGGCTCCGGTACCATCACGCCGCAATCGGTCTGTTTCGTCGGACCCTCCACCCGTGAGTGTCATTTGAACAGTTCATCACGCTCCAGCTCGGACTACCTTTCCCTCCTTCCCAGGGAAGTGCAAGCTGCATCATCATTAGTTCTCCTGTCCTGCCTTACATGAAATTGCTATTTGCGGTCGTGTCTAGCATCTTCGTCCGTCCAGTTGTCTCCCTCCCTTTCTGCTCCCCTTGGTGATGACGCCGCCTAGGTAGATGACCGGTAGTTTCGGTTCGCTCCCTTGTCCACCGCGTCTGCATTCCTCACCTACTACCTTGTGTCCGTTAGTGATCTCGCAACACCCGTCTAGGATCCTGCTGAGACCTGGATCATCGACTCTGGGGCCACCCCATCACATGACGGCTTCGTGTGAGGCCTTTAGTTTCCTTAGTCCCGTTGCCAATGTATCTGGTGCATGGATACAATCTAGTCAGGAATTACCCATTTACGGTGTTGGTATGGTTCGTTTTCATGGACCCATTGGGGATGTCTTCTTTACCAATGTCCTCTGCGTCCTTGGTCTTGAGCGCAGCCTCCGGTCTGTAAGTGCCCTTGACCATATGAGCATGGACGTCCTGCACGAACGTGGTGTTGGAACTGGGTCGTTGTATTCGTCCAGCCGCGTTGTCCTTCATGCCACCGCCTATGGCAACGTATGGCACGTCCCGCGATTTTCCGCTCTTTTCTCCATTCCCTCCCCATAAGCCAACACCGGCCACGTGTATATCACCAGCTCGCTCTCTCCGAAGCACACACGTGATGGAATTCGTCGGGGAGCACGGATGCTATGTCCTGACTCTCACCAACGACTACTCCCGCTACCGCTGGGTCTTCTGTCTTTGGTAGAAGAGCGATGTCGCCCCTACCATAAGGGGCTGGCTTGTCCGGGCTAAGCAGAAGTGTGGTCGCCATCTTTGCTGCTTTCACTTTGATTGTGGTGGTGAGTCTAGTGGGGAGACCACACTCTTCCTCGCCTCTCGTGACATCCATCATGAGACGTTTACGCCTTACAAGCCAGCCTAGAACGGCGTCTCTGAGCGGTGGAATCGCACCATGGCCGATGCCGTCTGCACCATGCAAGTCGAGTCTAGTCTCTCCGATGGCTTCTACTTTGATGCCATGACCTACATGACATGGGTCTCGAACCAGATTCCCCACGGAACCCTTCCCCGTCAGTTCACACCATACCAACACTTGTGTGGCACGCGGGCCGACTTCCGCCCGGCTCGTGTCTAGGGTTGCGTGGCCATTCTATGGTTGCCTGCCCCACACCTGGGCGGCAAGCCCACGCCTTGCGGATGTCCATGCACCTTCCTTGGTGTCTCGCGACAGTCCAAGGCCAGGCGCTTCTTGGATCCCTCCCGGCATCATCAAGTCACGGGATGCCCTCTTCTTTGAGGACCTGTTTTCCCATGACCTCGTACGCTCCAATGCGTCGATGTCCCTCTCGTCGCATGAGGGAGTGGTGGGTCCGTCCTTTATCTAGCCACTTCCGGGTGTTACATCATCTGCACCCGCTGATCCCTCCGGGTCGGCTGCCCTGTCCATGTCCGCAAGCACCTCCGAGCCGGCTGCCCCATTCGTGTCCGCAAGCCCCTCAGGGCCGGCCAACCTGTCCGTGCCCGCCAGCCCCTCCAAGCCGCCCACCCCATCCGTGCCCGCCAGCCCCTCTGGGCCAGCCACCCCGTCCATGTCTGCCAGCCTCTACGGGCCAGCCGCCTCGTCCGTGTTTGTTAGCCCCTTCGGGCAAGCTGCCCCGTCCATGTCCGCTAGCCCCTCCGAGCCAACCGCCCCGTTCATGTCCGCCAACCCGTCCGAGCCAACCGCCCTGTTTGTGTCCGCCAGCCCCTCCTGGCCGCCCCAACCGTGTCTGCTGGCCCCTCCGGGCCAGCCGCCCTGTCTGTGTCTGCCAGCCCCTCCGGCCAGGCCGTCCCAAGTGTGTGCGCTGGCCCCTCCGGGCCAGCCGCCTCGTCTGCGTCCACCAGCCCCTCTGGACCGGCCGCCTTGACCGTGTCCGCCGGCCCCTCTGGGCCGGCCGTCCTGTCTGTGTCTGCCAACCCCTCCGGATCGGCCGCCCTTTACGTGTCCGCCAGCCCCTCTAGGGCGGCCACCTTGTCCGTACTCGCACGCAACACACGCGGCCCGGGCGGGAGCCTCCAACCCAGGCTATCATTGAGCACACATGCCGTTGCCTTGCGTCCTCTCGCGCCACGACCCCCGGTTGCTCCGCGCGGCTCCCTGCCTCCCGGCACACCCACTCCCAAAGTCGTGAGTGAGGAGCCTGGCACAAAGGCCCTAGGCTTGGCCACACTGGCAGACGTTACTGATCTACATCCAGGGTTTGCTTTAGGCTATGCCATACTCCATTCGGAGCACCGACTTGTTGTCATAGCTACGCTCACGCGTATGCCACCTGGGTCACAAAACGCGTACGCCCTCACGTTCCGCCCCACGGAACGCCTAGATGACCCAGCCACCCTACGTGAGGCTCGGGCGTCTCTCGACGCCACACACGGAGAGGCTGCAAGCGCAGACAAGCTTGCTTCCATTCGGAAACATCATGTCTACAAGCATGTTGACCTTCCCCCTGGTCGAAAGGCCATCAATGCCAAATGTGTCCTCTGGCAAAATTGGAAGCCTGATGGATCTTTGGACAATTACAAGGCTCGTCTTATGGCCAAGGGGTGTGCTCAGGCCCCTGGGGTGGATTATGACTAGATCTTTATCCCGGTCGGTCGTTCTCTACTAGCCGGGCATTGTTCAGCTTGGTTGCCCAGCACGGGTGGGAACAACACCAGATGGATGTGGATGAAGCCTTTTTCCATGTTTCACAGGAAGACGAGGAGCTTTACATGGTGCAGCCTCCAGGCTTCAACGATGGCTCTGACAAAGTTTGGAAGCTGCGAAACACCCTCTATGTCCTATAGCAGTTACCATATGTTGGAATCAGAAGATCAGTCATAGGCTTCTCAACGGCGGCATCTTTCGCACCACGGCAGACCCCGCGGTGTTCATTAACCCGCGAGGCCAACCCTTTGTCACTGTCTTGGTCTCTGTTGCCGACCTACTCATCTCATCACCGGATGCAGCTGCCATGCAGAGGGTCAAGGACCTTCTGCATGCTGCCTACCAAACAAAGGACCTAGGGTTGGCACGAGTCTTCTTGGGCATGGAACTCGAGTATGATCCCTCCATGGGTATCCTACATGTCCATCAGGTTGTCTATGCCCAGACATTGTCCGGGCGCTTCACCGAGGACATGTCCCTCGTGCCGAGAGCATCCTCACCCATGTCCACTAATGGTCAGGCAATGTTGAGGAGCTCTGATCATGTCGTATTGGGGGAGCCAATAGATGTGACCTTGAATCTACGTGTCATCAGGTCACTAATGTTCCCTGCAACGATGACGCATGCAAACATTGCATTTGCCGTCAACCTCCTGGCCCAGTTCTCTTAGGAGCTACGTCACCTCCACTTTGAGGCCACGATCCGAGTACAGCGCTATGTCATCTTGACCCGACGGCGAGGCCTTATGTTCCATCGACAACCGTCCATTGTTGCAGAGGGCTATGCCGACAGTGATTGGACCAGCAGTCCACACGGTAAGAGTCATACTGATTGGATTTTTCTTGTTGGTGGCACAAATGTGTCCTAACGTAGTGGCAGGTAAGGTTGCATTGCACGCATCACTGCTGAGGCTGATTATGTTGCCCTTGGTTCTGGCGCATGTGAGAGCGTGTGGTTACGTCACGTGTTGTCCGAGCTACGTCAGTCAGTCTCGTCCATCACGTTGCACTGTTACAATGAGAGTGCCATAGCCATTACTGATAATGACGGCGTGCATCACACACACACAAAGCACATCAATGTTGAGTATCACTATGTGCGTTCAATGTTGTATGACAGTAGCATCAGCATTGTGTGGGTTGAGACAGCACGGCAGTGTGTTGACTTATTGACCATGGCACTGAAACGTGACTCGTTCAAGAAGGCTGTGAGCGCGGTCGGTGTGCGTCCGTAAGTTCCTTCCTCTATCTTACCCTATCCGCTTGGTCTCTGTGCACTGCGCCTATGAGTCATTGGGGAGTGTTGGTTTTCACGCATCTCTTACTATACTCTATTGTGTCCTCCCTGCCTGTGTACATCAGCGTGCAGATGATAAACGGTGATACATGACGCTGCTAGAGTGTCGTTCGGTGGAGCCCATGCACGCTGAGGCCTACACACAGTTCACTGGAGCCTCCTCCCTCTGACAGTCAACGTGCTTAGCTCCATTGGCAGGCCTCCTCGGCAGTTGTGCCATCAGCGGTCACTGCCACTGTACTTGTTGTCTGCATGCGTCCAGTGCTGGACCTGACTACACCATTGCGTCTACAACATTATGTTCTGCTTAGGGTCCAAGTTTCATGTTGATGAGGCACTGTTGTTACTGGAGACTAGTGTAGACGCTGCGATAACTCCTTTCTGCTATTTTTCTAGATGATTCTGACCACACGAATGCGTTCGTAGCGTCAATATTATGGTATGGTCCAGTTTTCATGCAAAACTGATGACGCCTGGGTTTGGGGCTGTCGGGCGTCTCGTAGGGCTCACCGAGAAAACCCTGCGATCCAGAGAACATGTCATTTTTCCGATTGGCCAGAGAGCTGACAGATCTGGGGGGAGCTAGAACTTGGAGGGGTCTCCCATTGTTGTTAATTCTCAGTTGCTAATCAGTTATTTTAGTTTCCACTGCCTTTCTAGTGCAACTATTCAGCGCGCAGTTTCCCTCTCACAAACTCAGAGCGGCGGAAGGGGGTAGCAGTGCAAAGCAATGAGTGGGGGGGCATGCCTACTCTAGCGGTACTGCAGCCTCAACACGCCGTTCTAGTCTAGGTTTCTAGTCACACCTCATTGCTTGCTAGTGCGCTAGCTAACTGAACAGTGTCGCCACGTTAGTAGCAGCAATAATAGGATGCTTCCTAACAGTTTTTGACAAGGCTTCCTTAGATAAGCCGCCCGAGACTGATTGCCTTTTCTGCGTCCAAGGTGAGATGCATCACTGCTCTTACCTTGACTCCTCTCGGGCACTACCTCCACAATTGTTGGTCTAGTAGGACCTTCTCCGTTCTCTCCCAGTCAAGTTCCTCTCAGATTGGGGTCGATATGTCCTCACCCTGATCGATGACTTCAATCGGATGCGGTGAATCTATAGACTCCGCCATAAGAGCGAAGCCACGCTGGCGGTCTGTCTTTAGCTGGTGATGGCTGAGTGACAATCTCTTCACACCCTACACACGTTGTGCTCGGATTGTGGTGGCGATTTCTTACGCGAGATGGATGCCTACTTTGCTGAGCAGAATTCTTTTTACCAGCTTTCTGCCCCTACTACACCACATTAGAACGGTTTGTCTGAGCATTGGAACTACACCATGGAGGAGTTGATTCATGCTATGCAATCTGAGTGTGGTCTTCCACGGTCATTTGCCGTTGAGGGCTTCTCGTACATGACGTGGGTCTTGAATTGCCTGCCGCATGGTCCGCATCCGGACCATGTCAGGTCGTACGAGCTGTGGTATGGCCATCGTGCCAACCTCCATCCCTCTTGCATTTGGGGGTCCCTCGCATGCCTCTGATACACCGAGGACCAGTAGGTGTCCAAGGTCTCACCTCGGGGTTGCATGTATACTTTCCTTGGCATCTCTCCGTGGTCAAATGCTTAGCGCTTTTGAGACCCTGCTCGCCATCGCATTGTCAAGTCTCAAAATGCTCTCTTCTTTTTAGCTCACACCTATCGTAACCTATCTACCATTCTGTCTTTGGCTGCCATCCATGTTCCTACCTGTGTGGCTTCTTGACAAATGGGGGAGACTAATCCTGGGGATGGGTCCATCCTGGCCTCCTCACTTGCGGTCCGGTCTCTGGCTACCAACAATCCATCCATCGTGGTTGTGGGTCTAGTAGGCTCATCAGTCCCCTATGGCACACCTCACCCCGTGCCAGTGTCACATCCCTCTAGCACACCTGATCCCATGCTAGTGTTGGTCCCCCCCGACACACCTGATCCCGTGCCATTGTTGGTCCCCTCTGACACACCTGATCCCGTACGAACGTCAGTTCCCTCTGGCACGCCTAATCCTGTGCCTGTCTCGGTCCCCTCTGGCATACCTTCTCTGGTACAAGCGTCAGTCCCCTTTGGCACACCTGATCCTATGCGATTGTCAATCCCCTCTAGCATGCCTGATTTCAAGCCAGTGACAGACTCTCCCGTCACACCCACTCCCGTGCATGCATCTGTTTCCCCTCTGGCTATGGCCCAACAGCCTTCTCCATAGCCTAAGGTGAGCTCCTCAGAATCGGGCTCTTCTTGCGAGCCCAGTGGGCGACCATTGGACTCAAGGGCTTTATGGACTACTGACTCAACACCTAGATGCCCGAATCATAGTGTTCAGAGTGGCGAGCCTAGCACAAAGGCCCTTTGCTTGAGTGTCAAGGTGGACTATACTGAGGAGCATCCAACATGTCTTGTCGTCTGCGAGTTGGTCTCCTGTGAGTTCTCGGTGGCTTACAATGTTGCAACTGACCTGGTTGTGATCAGGTTGAGTCTAGAGGCATGTGTTTTGGCCACCCGGAGTTCTCCCTCAATGACGCTTGATCCAAGCACATTGAAGGAGGTACCGTTGCTTGACAATGCAGAGCAGTCGCATGCTGTTTGCGAGGATGAGCTGAGAGTCATCCATGAGCTCAGTCTCTATGAGCTTGTCGACCTCCCGCCTGGGCGAAAGGCTGTTCAAGCCAAGTGGGTCTTTTGCAATAAAGTGAAGCCTGATGGCACACTGAATCACTACTAGGCCAGCTTGACGGCCAAGGGCTTCTCGCATGTGAAAGGTGTGGATTTCATTGACACGTTTGTACCCTTTTGCAGCATGACTGCCGCTCTCGCCCTAGTCGAGATAGTCGCTCACAATGATTGGGAGCTGCACCAGATGGATGTGAACAACACGTTCTTCCATGGTAGTCTAGAGGAGGAGATCTACATGGTCCAGCCACCATGCTTTGAGGTCGGTGACAAGGTCCGGCGCTTACAGAAGCAGTCGCCTTGGTACTAGAACCTAGAGATCATTGGTACAATGGCACGTTGACCCATCACTCTTTCTCAGATATACCACTAAGAGCTTCACTACCATCCTGGTCTACGTGGATGACCTTTTCATTACTTCCCCTTCAATGGAGGCCGGAAAGGAGTCCAAGGTAGTCCTTTAGGTTGCCTACAGAATAAAAGACCTTGGTCCTGAAACTGTGTTTCTCGGGATGGAGCTCGTACATGGTTGTCAGCGGCGGACACTCTTTTTACATCAGGCACGTTACATTCGCATCGTGGGAGAGCTATTTGCTGACCTCCTTGGTGCAGTTCCCACAGCCTCTACCTCTGTCACATCTGATGCACAGGATGATCTCAAGGTGGATGATCCAGCACAACTGGGGGATGACAGCGTACGTGACCTCGTACACTGTCACGTACGCTTGGGCCTCATTGGCTCTCTGATGTACTTGCCACTACTAAACAATCCAACATTGCCTTCGCCGTTAACCTCCTTGCACAGTTCTTTTAGTATCCTCGGGCGAGAGCCCTTTACATGACTATGAGAGTACTATGGTATGTGGTTTTTATGCCGTACCTCAGACTCTGACAATTGTGGTTGGTGGTAGTCGACGGCTACCCAGTCAGTGACTGGGCGTTGAGCCCTGATGGACACAGTCAAGCAGGGAACATGTTCGTACTGGGTGGCACCATTGTGTTATGGCGTAGTGGCAAGGAGGGTTGTATTGCACGTAGCTCATTTGAGGCTGGGTATGTCACACTAGGGACTAGGGCTATTGGGGCGGTGTGGCTACAACGTCTGCTTCATGAATTGCGACAGTCTGTGCCTGTGTCAATCTGTGTTGTGACAACCATAGTGCTCTTGCCATTGCAGAGAACTCTAGTGTGTTTCATGCACACATAAAGCACATTGTTGTTGAGGTTCACTTTGTACGTGATCTTGTGGAACGACAGGTGGTCTCCATCATTTTGGTTGGCACGGACATGTAGAGCGCTAAATTCTTGACCAAGACACTGGCGTGCGAAAAGTTCATGGAGCCCATTTGTTTTTCGGACTTTGCCCCTTGCCTGAGAGTGACTGAGAGTGGGGTGTGTGAGCATGGACCGTTGAGCATCTCGTTACATACGTGTGTCAAGTTTGCACGTGTATGGACATGCATACCATCGGATCATGGGAGAGTGTTGTCATGTGAGTAGTCTTGTCTATATGTATAGCTTATTGTGACCACTCGACCGTGTCCATGCTCGTGCAGATCCTAGATGTAGACCCAACTAGTCCCAGAGGACTGATGCATAGTGGCTCCATCCACCAGCAGCTGCCAGATAGTTGCCACGATGTCTTGGGTGCTTGTAGGGGTTCTCTACCGTTTTTCTATAGTCAAAAGAGTTGTCTCAGTGGACTGGCTCTAGTGCCCAATTTGCACGTTTTGTATTCTATGTCAACCGATCAATGCCAACTTGTGCATATTGTAACGTCCGGCTTGAGATTCTGAATCTCTAGGTTCAGACAGTGTTGTACTTGGATGTTTGTGCACAGAGTTATGGCCAGAATAGTGGTTTTAGACCAGTTTTAAGACAAACTGACACTGCGACATGCGTCATCCGCTGTGCGCCGCGGGAGGTATTCATGCAATGTGCTTGTCAGTTGTCATCTCTCTCTGTACTACTAAGCTTCTGGGGCTCATGCAATTTGCGGGTCTCCTTAGCCTGACCCTTGGTGTTTCTTGTACCTGCTTGCTTGCTAATGTGCAAGCTGACTGGATAGTGTTGTCATGTCAGCTGTAGTAAGACTAGGAGGCTTCTTAGCAGTTTCTCACATAGGGCCAATTGAAGGATTTAAGGCAGTATGTTTTTCTGCGATTCGCTTCATATGAAAGTCAAAAGGAAAAGAGTTTAAGGAGACGTATTTAGACTGTAAGGAGGGTTATGGGGTTAGAAGAAAGAAGGAGGTAGTGTTGAGTAGGCAGGCGATCCCTAAAAGAAGATTTTTTCGTTCATAGAAACAATGGTTGGGAGCTTCTTAGGAGTAACTTTATAGGTGAGCCAAAGGGTGGTGGTGAAAGTCAAGGAATGGCAAAAAAATGAAGGCTCGGTGTTATGCTCGAGAGAAGGGGACAACTAGAAGACAATGGACATTGGGAGGCCATTATTAACTCCATTTATTTCCTCTGCTCTGACCTCTCCTTCTATACGTGTTATTGGTCGCTGGCGTGTTCTTGTATGACAACTAGCACTTGCTACAACACCACCTATGTCATGTGAGGAAAAACACTATGTCCAAAATCATATGGGCACAACCTGTCCTTTTGTGCAGCCACCCAAGATGTCATGGATGATATGCCAACCTTTCGTGCAGCCACCCAAGACTAGATGTCTCTTTTGTGATCAAGATAAGATGCATTGTTGCACCTATGCTCAGCCATAACCAGCCAATGGTTGGTCATGGCTGAGATTCGGTCATGCCTCACTCTCTAGACATTCCACTTGAAATGTGGTGGAGAGTTCCTTGATGAGATGGACATGTTCTTTGTAGAGCAAGGTATCTTTCACCAGGTTTCCGTCCCCACCATATACTAGCAAAACGGTACATCAT